>BQNB010018864.1:0-65804 GCA_026074375.1 Tanacetum coccineum | reverse complement strand
ATGTTTCCGCGTGTATTTTTTTTATCTGAATAAATCGGAACTTTTGTAATATTTTTTTTCCCTCCTACTTTGTGCATACAAATTATAAAAAAAAAAAAAAACTAAAATCGGGCTGGCCCAAAATAGAAGCCCGTTACTGTAGCAGGTGGCCCACTGTCAAAACGACAGTGGATTAGTCGGCTATTGTACTTTGTGCATACAAATTTAAAATTAAAAAAAAAAAGAAACGGGCTGGCCCAAAAATGGGAGCCCGTTACTGTAGCGGGTGACCCATTGTCAAAACGACAGTGGATCAGTCGGCTACAAATTTAAAAAAAAAAAAACTAAAATCGGGTTGGCCCAAAATAGAAGCCCGTTACTGTAGCAGGTGGCCCACTGTCAAAACGACAGTGGATTAGTCGGCTATTGTACTTTGTGCATACAAATTTAAAAAAAAAAAAGAAGAAAAAAGAAACGGGCTGGCCCAAAAATGGGAGCCCGTTACTGTAGTGGGTGACCCACTGTCAAAACGACAGCGGATCAGTCGGCTATTGTGTATATTATAATGAAACGTTCAACGAAATGGTGAATTTACTATAAGCACATTTGATATACCTTTATCTATATTACTATATAAAGCATTTATAATGTGGGACCCATTAAAAATTAAGATAAGGAGGTGCAATCTTGACCATCCATCTCATTTTTAGGAATCACATCAAAAAATGACGTGTGTCACATTTTGTTTAAAAAAATCACTTTATTTTCAAATTAGAAAATATCTTTTTTATCAATTTAATTTGATTTATTATCTAATTTCACCATATTTTTTAAATTTGGTGCTCTTTGAATTGAACATATCATTTTTGTTATATTTTATAATTTTTTTTGTTTTTTTACATTTTTAGTGGGTTTATTTATATGTTGATTTTATATTGGTTTTACAAACTTGAACTATAATTAAATATAGACTTGATACAGATTATAAATATTATACTTTCGGAGAGTGTTGTTGTCTCTTTACATGCGAGAAAGATGATGTTAATATGGTGTTGCGAGAAAGCTACGGGAAACCCAAACGAACACATACATTTAAAGTGTTGTGAAACGAAATTACTAAGCGGGTAGGAAATTGGATAAAGAGTTGAGTTAGTGCTCTCGCTTTCTTATTACCGCACACGCTATGCGCACGCGGGCTCTAACCAACTAGTTATTAAAAATATATCATATTATGTCTTTTATTGTTGCACTTACATTTACTTATTTTGTTGGTTTTTCTTAACAAGAAAATGACTATTGGTGACGATTTCTTATATTTTGACATTTTTAGCCTCAATTTTATCATATACAGAAACAACAAACTCGTTGTGAGAAACTTGATTAGGATGCTAGTTGGTCACATTTTGATTAAAAAATCACCTTTATTTTCAAATTAAAATATCTTTTTATCAATTTAATTTTATTATAATCTAATTTCACCATATTTTTTAAAATTTTGTGCTCTTTAATTTAACATACATTTTGTTATATTTTATAATTTTTTTTTTTTTTTACATTTTTAGTGGGTTTATTTTATGTTGATTTATATTTTTTACAACTTGAACCTTAATTAAATATAAACTTGATACGTTAAAACTATATACTTTCGGAGAGTGTGTTGTCTCTTTACATGCGAGAATGATGATGTTAATATGGTGTTGCGGGAAAGCTACGGGAAACCCAAACGAACACATACATTTAAAGTGTTGTGAAACGAAATTACTAAGCGGGTAGGAAATTGCGTAAAGAGTTGAGTTAGTAAATTTTCTATTACCGCCGCTATGCGCGGGTAACCAACTAGTTATTAAAAATATATCATATTATGTCTTTTATTGTTGCACTTACATTTACTTATTTTGTTGGTTTTTCTTAACAAGAAAATGACTATTGGTGACGATTTCTTATATTTTGACATTTTTAGCCTCAATTTTATCATATACAGAAACAACAAACTCGTTGTGAGAAACTTGATTAGGATGCTAAGTTTGAGTGATTTCAGAGGAAAAAAAATAATATATTTAGTGATTTATTTGGTTCATGATCTGATTATATTGCTAGCTATTTTATGTATATCGAGGACTGAGATATGGTTAATGATCTTTTTAGATTGTTAGTTTTTTTTTATGTTTTTTTTATGTATTAGTAAGACGCGTAAGGTGAAGTTAAGCTATTTAGATATTGTTATATTTAATTGATTACCCACTTTTATATTACTGTATATATGATTTGTTGTTGTGCATATTTTGTCAGCAACATGTTGGTATTAATTAATACAACATAAAAATTTAAATGTCAATGTAACTAAATTTTTATCATCGTGATTAGATATATGTATATGTCATCACTATGTATTAGTTGCATTTTTCATCTCACATGTGTATATTACTATATTATGTATGTATTTTAGTAAGCCTCTAAATATTATGTTATTTTTTATTTGGGTTGGCTATTGTAGTCAAATATAGAAAGGTCCTCATATTGGTGACAGTAACGGGTGCACGACATGGGGTGCCATTGCATTGCCCTCGACAAGTTTTTAGTAAAGTTTCTAGGTATGTCACGTTTGTTATGACTTCAAATGAGTTCACGGGGTTGACATAATGGAGGTATTATGAATTTTACGTTTGTTAATAGACATTGTGCAGTGAAAATCCACGAAGCGAACATGGGCACCATTAAACCATGAGAAGAAGTGCATTACCATCACTTTTCAAGTAGAGGTATTATCTATATCCTGTTTGCTTTCTTCCAATCTTTAGTTATTGGCCTATTAGCCTGCCAACAACGATGTTACTGACAGTAGCCAAATATATAAAATGAGCTATAATTACACCATAACATATTTATCTGCTTATCTTTTGATTTGACATGGTCACAATTGGAAAACCAGTGATTGTGAGGATGACAATAAGACACACTAACGCTATTTATACTTTCTAAATTTATATAAAGGGGTATTTAGTTGATACTTTTAAAGTGGTGTTTTGTTGTTGCTGTATAAAAAGGTGTTTGGCTATTTCTCATTATGAAAATAGTTATGATCAAATGTGAAGTATAAGTTATGCTCATAATGATAAATAGGAATCATAATTTTTTTAAAAGGGTGTTGCTGTATAAAGAGGTGTTTGGCTGTTTCTCATAATGATAAGTCCCAACTATATGTTGGAAGTTATCATTGATAACAATGTTTTTGTTTAATCAAGCACATTAGTTAAATGAATTATATTATGTTTTAAATTCATCCACTGCCATTTGGTTTTATAGGTCTTTTTTCCTATTAGCTTATTGAGGCCAGGGCTGATGCTAACAGATTTGCTTGATGTTGCATGAGGCCCAAGTTATCGTGTTGGACAACAAAAAAAGATTTCAAAAATGTTCATGTGTTGTAGAAGTAAAACTTAGTTATTGCAATTATAATTGAAAGATGATTAAGAGGGGAGTTATTTAAGAAACCTTTTTTTTTGGATACTGGGGGACAAATCCCAGCCATCCATCTAAAAAAAGAAAGGTGGAGATTAAAAAGAATTTTGTATTAAAAAAAACAAAAAAAAACGGAAGGGTGATTTGGTAAAATTACCTCCGCAACTACCCAGGCACCATCCACACGCACACCTCGTCTTTTAGATTTATCACACACACTCTCTCTCTTTCTCATCTAACACACACTAAAACACATACACAAACAAAATCAGATCTGAATGAGCAATCACGAACATCTAATTAATCAATTATCTTCTTTGTAAATCGATTATCTCCTTCTTCAGTTCATTAACATCAGGTAAAGTTCATCCGATCTGTTTTTATTTATCTTTTTTTAGCTTATTTGATATGAATAAGCTTATAGTTCATCTTATCCTTTTATAGCTTGTTTGACGAATTATGTGAATGTATCGTGTTGAATAATAAGCTAACTTATTAGCTTATTTTTATGAAATATCAGGTTTTATGGGTTAATCTACGCTGAACAGATATAGTATGACCCGTTAGTGAAAAATCATATATGATAAGTTGCCTGAAAAAATTGTAAAAAATTATGTATTGTATCATATATGATATAAGCTAGGTTTTAAGCATTTATACTACATCATATATGATACTGTGCTTAAAAATAAAATATAAGCAATTTGTGATCTCTTGGTGAGTAATAAAAAGTTAGTTTTGTGTATAATATCATATATGATAATCTACTTGAAAGTCAACTTCTTTAACATTAAAATTTAGCATACATGATAATGTGTGCTTGAAACTAAAATACAAGCATGGCTGTCATCTCCTGGTGAGTAATTAAAAGTTAGTTGTGTGTATAATATCATATATGATAACTGCTTGAAAGTCAACTTCTGTAACACTATAATATATCATATATGATAATGTGCTTGAAACTAAAATCAAATCTTTTTATTTGTGTAGAGAAAACAGTTTTTAATGCATTTTACACAAGAAATGGAAATACATAAGATAGGGCTGAGGTTTGCAAGAAAGATCTTGACATATTACATAAACATCCACAGCGAGAAGATGAGCGACGAGGCACATGCGTTTGCAAAGAATGACAAGCTGTTGGTGGTACCGTAGTATGTACCACATTTTGGGGATCCAACTTGTTGATCATGGTTTAACAATGTAATGCTACTAATTCGTCGTATTTTATTATAAAATGAATATGGATGTATCTTTTGGTTAAATGTCTTGTCTTGTTAAACTTCTTATTGAACAAATAAATAATCACTTGTGTGTTTTTGGCATTTCACAACAAGCTAAAAATGTAATACCAATATATCATATATGATATACAGAAGTTAAAATAAATAAAACATCACTTATTTACAAAATAAAAGACCATTCTAACATTATCATACATGATACTCCAAAATCAAATATGTTATCATGTATAATATATGTAACGGGTAAACCCATGTAAAATTTGTGATCTATTCGCTAAAATAATGTGTTCAAAATTCAAGATGTCGATGATGGGTAAAATCTCATTTTTCTTAGGACTACAGATTTCTCAAAGTCCCAGAGGCATCTTCATAAACCAATCTAAATATGCTCTTGAATCACTAAAGAAATATGGCTATGAATCTTGTGACCCAGTGGATACTCCCATGGTGGAGAAGTCCAAACTGGATGAGGATAAAGAAGGGAAAGCTGTAGATCCATCACACTATCGTGGTATGATTGGCACCCTCCTTTATCTTACAGCCAGTAGACCTGACCTACAATTTGCTATATGCATGTGTGCCCGGTATCAGGCTCGGCCTACCGAAAAGCACCTAAATGCAGTAAAAAGGATCTTTCGGTATCTAAAAGGAACCGTACATCGGGGTCTTTGGTATCCGAAGGATTCTTCCTTTGCACTAACAGCATTTGCAGATGCGGATCATGCTGGTTGTCAAGATACACACCGTAGCACATCTGGTAGTATACAACTTTTGGGTGATAGACTTGTAAGCTGGTCGTCTAAAAGGCAGAAAAGCGCTGCGATATCCAGTACGGAAGCTGAATATATTGCTTTGTCCGGTTGTTGTGCTCAAGTCCTTTGGATGAGATCACAACTTACCGACTATGGCTTTGGATTCAATAAAATTCCAATGTACTGTGATAACAAAAGCGCCATTGCCTTATGCTGCAACAATGTTCAACATTCCAGATCCAAGCATATAGACATCATATTTCACTTCATCAAGGAGCAAGTTGAAAATGGTGTGATCGAACTTTACTTTTTCAATACGGAGTATCAATTGGCGGACATCTTCACTAAAGCTCTTGGCCGAGAAAGAATTGAATTTCTAATCAACAAGCTGGGTATGCGAAGTTTTTCGCCGGAGACTCTGAAAAGGTTGGAAGATGACGTTGACGAATAGTGGTGGTACCTATTCGAATATCCTTTGTATCATATGTATATAATATATCTCAGAAAAACCAAAAATATTTTCTTTTAATATAAATTTTTCAAAAAAAAAATAAAAAAAAAAAATTCAAAAAGAAGTTTTCAAATGGCATGTCTTCTGAAAATCGATAACATTTACGGTCTTAGAAATGTCATTCAACAATGATACGAGCCTGTAAATGAAGTTCGAGCAGAAGTTTCTAATGTTTTCAAAACATGCCATATGGCTTGCTATTATTTCAGATAGTAACCCGCTTTTCACCTTGAGGAAAACATGTCGTCTAAAAGACAGTTGTTCCTAACAACGGGAATTTATTCTCGGGCATGGTCTACTCTATGACCATGCAAAGGCTTGTGTTTACTTTGCAACACAACCCGTGCTTCCTATATTTCCATAAGTGTACGTGTCAGTGCGCTTATGTGTTAAAATAAGAGAAATCTTATTTTTATTGGTAAAAAGTTGTCTTCATAATGAATCAGTGTTTTCAGTAATCACAAAAAGATTTTTCAAAGACAATTCGACCACTCAAACAATGACAACAACTCTTTAAATAGAAAACGGGTCTTTATTTGAGGGGGAGAAATTGTCATCCAATAATCTTTTAAAACAGTCTTTCAAAATAAGTCATGGAATAAACGGATAAAGTTTTGAATAATGACGGATAATAATTTCAAGGGGAGTTAATTTATATTAACTACAAGAGCTTTAGATGTAATTTGTATAAATCTTTATGGACTTATTTGCAATTTGAGACTTAGTGAATTCAGGCTTTAAACTACAGACGATCAATATTGCCAACACCTCATAGTTTGTAAAAGACTTAGTAATGCTTGGAAATACTTTCATAGTTTTAAAATCCTTGAAATTGATTCTCACGGATTAGATTTAAGATTATTAATTCTTCAAACACGATCTCGAATATGTATGCGTATAAGGTTTTGCTAATTCCGACATGTCAAAACCAGCAAGGGGGAAGGAGTAGATGTATACTTGATAGTGTCCTTGGCCTTCTTTTGAGGTTAGCTTCTTTGTCCTTTGATGGTTAGTTCTTTGATTTTTAGGCTGTTTCGAATCTTTCGGGTGCACTATTTCAATCACATGGTGGAAGAGATATCTCGTCATTAGCCAGTATGCATCATTTGAGTCCCCAGGGGGAAGTGTTTAGAGTATAATTATTTAAAACATGAGAAAAGTTCTTTCTGATTCAATTAATGCTTCCTCAAACGTCTAATCCCTATGCTTATTATAAAAAGAAGTAGAAATATTTGATAAAAGAGGTACACATAGGTTTGATGATTCCTTAAGTTAGTCAGTATTCTGCAGAAATAAATGAGTACATTTGGGACTTAGTTGACTTAGGTTTGTGCTATCATTTCGACGACTTACGAGGAATAATTGTGACATTTGGGGACCTTAGTTGACTTGGTGTTACAGTTTTCTTCTGACTATCCTGAAGAGAGAAATGCACTCATCCAGGACTTAATTGACTTTGGTGTTGCGGTATTAAGTTCTTGAAAGGGTTAATTGTGTACTTCGGATATCTGGGCTTTATACATTAAGACTGCTTGATGCGGCTTGCAAGAAAGTTCTGAATTTACTCAAGAAATGATTGCTGGTTTAGGGGGAAGATAAGACAACATCAACACCGACATCACCAACCATACAAACTCGAGTTACATATGTATCTGAATCTGTTCTATCCTCGAAGTTTGATGCAAAGACTTTAATAATCTTGAAGAAGTTAAAGCAACGCTGAAGAGTGCTTGGACAGAGAAAGATCAGATTGACAACCTCTTGAAAGAAAGAAGGTTAATGAGGAGATTGGAAAAGTTTATTGGTGGAAAATTGTACGAAGGAGACCTACGGCTACGACAAAAGAACCATATGATTCTATCATATGATGTTCTCATCAATCAGGTCAAACCTCGTACATAATAATCATGTGATTGTATGTAGTGTAGACTTTATGGTGATATTAAGGAGTGCTCGAGTACAAAATTTTCAAGAATTTCTTAGTAAATTCAAAAAATTTCAAATTATTGTACTCAGCACTGTCTTATATACCCTCAAAAGTTGAGGGGGAGCAATAATATGTTCCATTCTGCTAGAATACATCATTTTGTCCCTGAACGGTTAATCAATTGATATCCAAAATATCAAGGGGTTAACATTTTGGATAAGGGGAGAAAATGTGATTAACCTGGATCTAATTTGTATTGAAAGATGTGATCAAATAAAATGGACTCGATGCACTCCACACTTAGCATGTACTACGATTACGATGCACATGTTAAGGGGGAGCTTTTAGTGATGATAAAAAACATTCAAAGTGTAAACCTTTTGATATTTATATCAAACACTTTGAATGAATTTTTCAATGATTTTGGTTTGTAATGGTGATGGAATACCCTAAAAGACCGACCATGTACTTAATTTTATGGAGTTATAAGGTGGTTAGGTATAGGTATTCAAATCCCATGATCCAGCCAGAACCGGAGGGATCTACCCAGGGATATCTACTAGTTAGTGTAGAAGTCCTTAGGTATGATTAAAAAGGAGAAAAAGTGAGAATCGGGAATAATGCCGACTGAGATGGAGCTAACACTGGAACAAACCCAACAAGGTGTTAGTTATGAAGTCTCGGTAAGCATTGAAGGGGTTAAAGAATGAAAAAGAAATGTAAGGATAAAGGGTGAAAAGAAAGAAGCCCTCCATACACTTAGGCAGAAACCCCTCCCAGCCACTCAAAGTCAGAAAGACTTTGTTTCAAAACTCACGGAGATACACTCATTTCTATTGACTTTCTCACTCCGAGTTAGTTGATATTGAAAAGGTGGCACTCAGCTCCAGCCTCCGATCACTAAAAATTAAAAAGTGACACTTTAAGTTAGAGCCAAAAGGAGAGTCATCCATTAATCTATTAGGACACTTAATTTAACTTTTTATCTCTCACAATGTGAATATCAAGTAATATCATTAGAGTCCTACGCAAGATCCTTGTGATTTTGCCAGAACATCCGAGTGATACTTAGGTATTCACAATGAAGATGGAAATCCTGCTTGAGCCAACATCAAACAAGCTCATGGTAGGTGACTTGTGTGATTCTTATGAATCAAGCTTGTGACAACTGGAAAGCAACAATGGTGCGATTCTTTATGAATCAAACTTGTTCCAGGTTATGGATCAACGGTTAAAGAATTTTGAATTGCTTAAAACTCTCAATGTGTCACAAAACCACTTTAGCAAGTGACACGTCGATTGATTTTCAAATCGATTTTCTATATCAATCGGTGAGATAGTAACTCACTGGTTTACTCTTATCGTGCTGTCTGCTTTGAGACGTTTCGATAATGAGAACATGCTGAGTACGATGAATCTAATACTTATGTGTTAGAAAGATTCAATACTACAGCTGGAAATCCTGTCAAGAAGATTCTTCTTAAATTGAATCTATCTGATCACAGGTCGATCCTCACGGATTTGAAGGTTACTCCAACCAAACCTGGGCGAATGACAAAGCCATATTCGTCCCCCCGCTTTATTGCTAACTGTTTTTATGCAGGCTATTTAAAGATGGTGGTGGAGGTTCCTGATTCCAGCTGACTCACAAGATCCATAGCCACATGCTCATAAGGACTTCATGAAAGGCTCAAATACATATTTCAAGACTTCCGCTACTCTGATAACGAACGTCTTTCTCGAAGTGACGAAGTATTATAGTTAACGAATCTCAAGAAAGACGTAGCATTAAAGTTTTTTAAGACAACCATTCAAGAAAGGTATGAGCATGTTGGTTCAGAAATCACAAATCCACAAGATGGCAAAGTTTCAAGATGGCGAAGAGATTGTGCTTGGTTGATGATCTCAAGATGCTCAAGATCACAATGTCAAATACAAGTTCAAGGAACAAGCTCAATCCAGAAATCAATGATCACTACAACATACTCACAGGAGAATGTCAAAAGGACGAGCTAAAGACTAAAGACAAAGCATTGTATGCTAGGCTTAAAGTTTTGTAAAATGGAGTGACCTCCCTTAGGGGGAGATTGTTGGAAACACAAAAAGTGTCGGTCACTTCCAAGTTGTAATAGGTCTTAGCTCGTAGATTGTGTCATGTTAAGTATAGAAGCTAATCCGGCCCAAGGCCCATGGGAAGCCCATCATAGCCCATGGGCCGGCCATCATGTAACTATATAAGCCCTCTCCTAGCCTTGGAGAGGGGTTGGTTGTTCCATTTTTCCCTTTTTCACATAGTAATACACTTCATCCATTCCATATACTTTCTCTCTCTAAACATCACAACCCACATCTCTCTCTCTTGTTCTTGGTAGATCATAAGATTACATGTTTCTTCAAAGGTCGCCGAGAAGAAAATCTTAGAAAATGACATTGAGGATGAAACCTTAGAGATTGACAAAATAGTCAATATTAAGGAATCTAGAAACCATCCATTAGAAAATGTCATAGGAAACCTTAACCAAAGAACCCTTATGTCACAAGCCCAAAACCAAAGTAACTTCTTTTGTTTTATATCAACTATAAAGCCTAAGAATGTGAATGAAGCCCTAACGGATGAAAGTTGGATAGTGGCCATGTAAAAAGAATTAAATCAATTCATTGCTAACGACGTTTGGGAGTTAGTCCCACAACCTAGGAATATGACAATCATAGGTAATAAGTAGGTGTTTAGAAATAAGTTAGACGAGAACGGTATTGTTTCTCGAAATAAGGCTAGATTAGTTGTTCAAGGCAATAATCAACAAGAGGGCATCGATTTTGATGAAACTTATGTCCCAGTTGCTAGACTTGAGTCTATTAGAATACTATTAGCTTATGCTTGTGCTTTAGATTTTAAGCTATTCCAAATGGATGTAAAAAGTGCATTCCTGAACGATTTTATCAATGAGGAGGTATACGTGGCACAACCTCCAGGATTCATTGACTTTGAAAAACCAGATTATGTTTATAAACTTAAGAAAGCCTTATACAGTCTTAAACAAACACCCAAAGCTTGGTATGATAGAATTAAGCTTTTTATTATTAAACATGAATACAAAATAAGAATGGTAGATAACACACTTTTTACCAAGAAGAAAAGTTCAAATCTCATCATCGTTCAAATATATGTCGATGACATTATATTCGGCTCGACTTGTCAAGACATGTGTGATGAATTTGCCAAAATCATGCATGATGAGTTTGAGATGAGCATGATGGGTGAACTTAACTTCTTCCTTGGATTACAAATAAAACAAATGGAAGATGGTATCTTCTTTAATCAATCTAATTATATTAAAGAAATGCTTAAGAAATTTGGCTTAGAAGATTCTAAACCAATGAAAACCCCCATGTCCTCAGATACTAAACTCACGAAAGACAAAGAGTGTGAGTCGGTAGATAGTACCAAGTATCGAGGCATGATAGGTAGTTTATTATACCTAACGGCAAGTATGCCCGATATCATGTTTAGTGTCTGCCTTTGTGCCCGCTTCCAAGAGGCTCCCAAAACCTCTCATCTTGAAGCGGTTAAGCATATCTTCCGATACATTAAAGGCACTACGCACTTAAGATTATGGTATCCTAAGGGGACCAGCATAGAAATCATAGTATATGCCGACTCTGATCATGCGAGAGATTATGTGGACCGAAAGAGCACTAGCGGTATTTGTACGTTCGTGAGATGTTGTTTAACATCTTGGTTCTCAAAGAAACAAACCGCTCTTGCTATATCCACTACCGAAGCCAAGTACGTTGCGTCGGGAAAGGCATGTTCAACAAGCCTACGGATGAAAAAACTCTTATCGACTACGACGTACGACTCCAACGACGTCACCGATAATGTCCAGGAAAGGGACATATCTCAATAAAAAAGTTGCCGGTCCGTCAACAACATTGCGACATTCTTTACGAACCCTTTTTAAACGTGAAATCATTTAATTATCCTCGTCTTGGTTTAGGAATGATGGAACACATTCTATAAATCGTGTTAGTCCACTTCTCCTTCTTCTAGTTTCGATTCTAGTTCGTGTACCATTCAGTGTCGTGACAATTTAACAACTTCATCCGAAGCTTGTTAAATATTTTTATTCGGTAAAATGCAAAATTAATTAGTCCATCTTTCCTCCTAAAATTTGTGCCAAAAATTTAAAAGTCCAAAAGTAATGTAATTACAGAACGGCCCCCACATCTCAGGCGGCCCCAAACCATTTTCAGGCGGCCCCCTGATCGATATGGACCGCCACCAGCAAACAACTAATATTTACACTTAATCAAAAAAATTTAAAACACAAAACCAAACATACCCCTTCCCTGTTGGTGCGACGAACACAAAACCAAAACCACCAAAACTCAAAATCAACCACTAAAACACTAATTGAAGATCAAATTAACACCAATAATCATTCCTAACATCATAAAGATCATCAATTGTAAGCCATTTCATCTATTTCTTTCAATTTAAGTCTAGGATTCATGATGAACACAAAAATTGAAATTGGGGATTTTCCATTTTTCTTTCAATTTTGTACAATTAGAACTACTCAGATATAATGTATAACTAATATGCTTCCCTTAGACATAGGATTTACATACACTAGTGAGTTTGTTGAAAAATTGATTTCGAACCAAAACCCCAATTTCATTTTCAAATCACTCATGTTAGGAACACAATAAAATTGTTGTTATGCATTGTTAATACAACTTTAAAATGTTTTTAAATACATGCATAATGATCTCGTGAACAAAGGTCGAGATACATAATTCATATGTATTTTTCGACATGTTTGGATGAGCAAAATCAAATTAAGGAGCGTTTGGGTTAACTCTTAGGTTTTCATTTATAGGTCGAGTTAACCGTTACTCCACATGTGTTACATATAGGTACACACTAGACACTTGCCTAAAGGATGTTGAAAATTATGAATGATACATACTAAAATACTCTTATTGATGATAGGTGAAAGAGAATGTCTCATGATAAACACAAATGCTCAGGAACTCATATTTCTTTAACTCCAAATAAATCCTACCTTTCTAATCACACCAAGTCTTCTCAAAAATCACCATATCTAAAAATACCTTGTCGACCTATTCATGAAGGAAACATTCCAAAGGTATCTTAGAAAAGAACCTAAACAAAACAGGATTTCAAACCATCCTTCATTTAAAAGGAAACTTGTATCCAAAATTCATATACGAATTCTATTAAACGTTTGAACTAACTCTTGTAAATGATGTTTGGATCATTTTGTTTGAAATAAATGGAAAACGAGTTGGTGCTTCATTTCGGGATTTTGGAACACTACTCAATATTCCGTTTGAAGGACATTGTTTTTATAACAATGAATGGTCTATAAAATCCATCAATAAACACAACAATACTCCAACAAAAGATCCTCTCTATATCAAATTAACCCATCCAACCTCAATAACATACAATATAACTAAGAAACGTCTCAATGGTTTCAAGTTTGCATTAGAGGATCCATGCAATCTCTTCATAGAAGAAATTTATTCTTATCTCAAAACGACACATTTTCTCATTCGTGAGAACATCATATGTACCGTTGATATTGACAAAAAATCTATTGTCAGCTTGTGAAGCCTATATGCTCTTTTGCATTACTTCCTCTACACCCTTCAACATCTCTCATTTCATTCTAAATTGAATAAATGACTTCAAGCATCGATCCAATGGCATCCTGCCATACAAACTCTTGTTGTCAAAATTTCTTGACAAATTAACTAAATTTTCTCCAAACAATCACAAATTCATCTCCTATCCAACAACAATGAACCCCTTACATAATTTTTTAACTAATGAGATTCTGGAAGATGTTCGATGTGCGCATCCTAATCATCATACGTAAATTAGATGTGGCAACGTAACACGATTACTTGTTAGGATTATCTTGCCAGTAGAATTAAACTAGATATTATTATGGTATATTTTAGTAAATGTATAACTTCCCTTAATAACTATTAATGCTTGCAATATGACATTTCATGGACTTTTATATGTCATTTATATGCTTCTACCTAGCTCTATTGGATGCTTTTCCTTTTAGCTAGATTATGTGATTCTTGAAAAGATGGGAAATGCCACAATCTTCCTTCCAACCTTCTTATATTTGGGTAATTCTGAAAAACAAGCAACATATGGAGAATTTTGTAACTCTCTAGAAAACGGCCCCCAAAAACACACTGCGGCCCCCAAATATATATGGGACCGCCACATGTTTACGGGACCGCCAACAGAAGAAGTCACGAAATTCTTCCTGTCTCCTCTTTTTCAGCATCCCTGTCCCTATCTACTCCAGTCACAACTGTACTTTTCCCAAATAAACCAAACACCTTTTAGATATTTCTCTCTCCAACCACCATGCTTTGCATAAAATTCACCTATTTAACAACATCATCTTATTCATCCTCCTCACACATATTCAAAATATTCTCTTCTAAATTCTCACTTCTCTTCATAATCTCATTGTCATCCTTGAAAAATCCTCTGTGATTTCTCACGAAACACACCGAAAAGCCCATTCTAGAACCTTAGAAGGCAATGTCATAACTTTCTCTCTCACCACCTTTCCTTCACCAAAAGGGACTCCACCACCTCTCCCATCTCTAATAAACTATTTTTTCATCCTCTTCACCTCTACAAAAACTCACTTAAAACTCTCAATGACCTTCTTCACTTTTTTCAAATCTCCTTGACATTAACCTATAACAAGCAATTAAGGCACTAATCTTTACCTCCTACCCTCACATGTATCCCTCCACCTTCTTTAGATTAAGTAAAAACTTTCATTTCAGAGTTTTTATCATTGTTTGCTTGGAAACCCAAAATCTATTTGATACATTAAAAGATGACCTTAATCGTATCAAATCTCTCATCATTGGTCCTTCAACTCAATTTCCCTCCTCAATAACAACCTCCTCACTTTAATTGAGCACTCTCGAATGCTTAATTTCCCTAAATTAATAAACAATCTATCTTTTGCCTGTGGCATCTTCTAGATTTCAAGAATCCACTAGTCTAGCTTATGACTTATAGTATCTTTACTTTGTGCTTTTCTACTTGATCTTGTATTGATTTTATTACCGTACTGTATGATTCCTATCTTATCTCTAATTTAGTTTTGCTTGCGATCAATGTTTCTTGTATGAGTTTCTTAAGTAATGAATGAAACTACTTTATGTTTAACTTGCATGAATTGCTATATTGCTACTAGTTGGGAATATATTCTTGCACTTGTACTTCTAACTTTGTTTTGTAGCAAACAATTTTCGTTTATAAGCTCGATCCCTTGGTGCCCCAAACGAGGGGGAGCATACATCAAGGGGGAGTCTTGGCATCGTCGATTTCTTTCTCTCTATAATTCGATGATAAACCTTTTTGGATTCGGCAAAAGGGGGAGAAATGGATTAAAACTCATTAATAATTTGAAAATTTTATTTTTATACAAAATGAGTTTATATTTTGTCATCATCAAAAAGGGGGAGATTGTTAATACAAATAATGTTTAAAAACGTTATTTATATTTTTTAACACCTCAACGTTTTGAAGATGACATAATGTAAAAAAGTTTACGATAAAAATAATCATTTACATGTTATTAATCGTAAACTTCCATTTTTACGTAAATCACTTGAGGTATGTACAAACAAATTATTAAACATGATTAGTGATCAAGAAAAAAAATTCTTAACCATTAAATTTCTACAAAAGTATTTTTATAAAAAGAAAAATATACAAAATATTTGTATTAATAACAGAAATGTTTTATTTAAATATAAAAATTCAAATCTGGTTTTTTCTCAAAAAAAGAAGCTTCTACACCAGATTTAACCTTCCCTACTAAAAGACAAAAATGGGAGCGTCAGTCTAGTGGCGGCCCCCTGATAGGCTAGGCGGCCCCCAGATATATCTGGTACCGTCGGGACCGCCACCAGGAGACGTTGGGACTTCCTGGCTATAAATACTACACTATTCTCAGCAACAAAGCATACCTCTTTGCACGAATTTTTCAGTTATCTTTCTCTCTTTAAAAACCTTCTTTCTCTCACTAAATCTCTTGATCACTAACATTGTCTAATCTTGTTTTAAGTGATCCAATTTCATCTTCTTCATTCTTTCATCAAGTGCAAGAGAAGAACACTCGTATTCGCCAAGAAACGAAGTGTTATAGATTAGTGATTTCTCTTCTTTTCTTCTAAGATTTAAACCTCTGTTTTTATTATCTTGTGTGAATGTGTAAGATCATATAGTGTATAAATTCGATAGTGTTGATCTTGTGATTGGGTAGTGTTTGTGAAGTGGTAGACTGGTTCTAGCTAAGATTAAGACTCGACATTTAGCTTAATGTCAGAAAACAACGTAAGCGACGTGTAAACGGTTTTCTTCACCTAAAGGGAGCTTGTTGACTTAGTGAAATCTCGAGTCAGATACTCGAGGAGTGGAGTAGGGCGAAGAGGAGCTTCGTAGCTGAACCACTATAAATCTTGGTGTCTTGGTTTGATCATTTTTTACCTTATCTCTTTATATTGTCTGTGTTTCTTATTTATTGTTTGTATTGCTATTACAAGTAGATAGTTATATTGATTGGTTCATATTGTTGATTGATTGAACATATACTCGAATCTAAAAAATTTAGAAGTAAAATTTTAAAACGCCAATTAACCTGTAAACTATTCAACTCTCCCCATCTTTTTTTTTAAACGGCAACTTTATTAGAACAAAACACTAGCAATGAGCTAGAGACAAAATTACAAAGAAATCAAATAGGGATGTTGCAACCAACTAACCCAACTAAAGTTACTTTTACATCTAGAACGACACCATGTGAAAGAACGCGACACTATATCATCAAAAAGAACATCTTTGCGGGGGACGAGAGACGAGAAGAGGACCTGATTTCGAAACCTCCAAATACTCCACCATGTTATGTAGAAAACTCCTTCAAGCAAATCTTTAACTTTAGGACTTAATCTGATAGCATTGAACCAATGAAGCCAATTGGAATACGAATCAATCGACGCCCATGCTATATTCCACCACCGGCAGACAAGCCTAACGATGTCCGTGACCAAACTACATCGAAAAAACAAATGCGCTAAGTCTTCATCTTTTGAGTGGCAAATAGGACATGAAGGATCCGAAACCAAAACACCACGATGTTGCAGGTTTACACGAGTTGGTAAACGATTCAGATGGACCTTCCAAGCGAAGACATTAAGTTTTATCGGCACATACTTAATCCATCTTGTAGCGATAGGGGCTTTTGGAAGAAAAACATCATCAAGAAGATTCCGCACGTCTTTGACACAAAAGACACCTTCCCCATTTAAATCCCCAACCCACCTATCCTCCAACGAAGACAAAATCGTCCCTTCTATGTACTCTTGTAGGAGAGATAATTGCGAACTTTCAGACCCACCTCTAACTGGACGACGAAGAGACGAAGTAACAGAAGATTTTCCACATTTGACCGACATAAAAATTACCTATATCGGTTCATTCATAAGTGCTAACCCTAACCCACACTGGTAACATTATAAATACTAACATTTGTTGACTTCCATTCAACACACAAAATGAATAGTGCCCCATTTTATATTATAAAAAATATTATTTTATTACAAATGAATAGTAACCCATATTATATATAATAATTATTTTCTATTTTTAATAAACCGCTCTCAAAATTCTCTATTTTTAATAAACCCCCGCTCCCCCTCAAAATTCTCCATTTTTAATAAACCCCCCCTAAAGTTAAGTTACTTTTTAGTTTTAACCCAAAATACTTTAAAACCCCCCTCAAAGTTAAGTCACTTTTCAGTTTTAATCCAAAATACTTTAGTGTAATAAAGTCTCCTTTAAAGTTAAGACACTTTTCAATTTTTGTACAAAACGCTTCGTGGCAAATCGCGGGTAGCCACATCTTGTTTTTAACATATAGCATAAACTACACTCAAATAAACAACCAATTTTTGCAATTAAAAGTTATACCATTAATGATTAACCGCCCAAAGCTTCACCACATCCGGTTTGCCTTCTTCGCATATAATTTCCGAAACTACTTACTCTTAAGCCGTTAATAACTACGTATTTATTATAATCCCATCTACGTAAAAAAAACCAATTAAAATTACTACTGATAAATACAAAACCAGTTTAAACCAATTCTTTTAAAATTACATAAAAAAACGAACGGAAACGTAAGAAATCGGACGAAAACATAAAAAACGGACGAAAACGTAAGAAATCGGACGAAAACATAAGAAATCCGACGAAAACTTAAAAAGACTGACAAAACGTATAAAACGTTCAAAAATGTATGAAAACACCATAATTTAGTGCGTCGACCTGACCCAAACCGTTTGACCCATGACCCGTTAGACCCATTTTTAAAACATGACCTGTTTGACCCATGACCCAAACCGACCCATTTGCCACATCTAAATTTTTATTACATTTCATAAATGTTTTTGCAAATGAACTCAAATATAAAAATTTGTAGCAACAAGAACATATTAACTTATTCACAAATACTAGTTTTATTCACAAAACCTACATGCTCGAAACTCGACACAAAACGAACCAATAACCTACAAACCTTAGTACATAACGGGGACACCTATTCAGCATACTTGATCGACTTACTTCTTGAGTTCTTGAGCATGTTCTGGAGATGCAATCTTTCCAGTTCCAATAGCCCAAACTGGCTCATTAGCCAAAATAACGTTATCCCAACTTAATGCTTTGGGGTCGAGCAAGTCAAATAAATATGTAAACCAGGTAACCAGAGGTGGCAAATTTTGCCGGGTCAAACCGGGTAACTTTAGGTTCGAGCAGGTCAATTCGTGTTCGATTCACCTAACAACACAAGGATCGGCATTGTGGTGATTGTCTGAAACCAGTTCACAACCTACAGACATATTCATGACATTTTATTACTACACTTGTTGCATATAACAACACAAAAGACAAGTTCATTTGAGAAGCCATAAACTTTGGAACAATATAACACTTCCAAGTCTTAGATAATACACCTTCCAGCTCAAAGTGCGGGCAATCTGACCAGCAACATACGAAGCTAATCCATAGTCATTAGCCTACATTGTGCATGTTATATCAGGAGGGGATATAATAGTTGTTTGTAAAACGTTATAAATATCTAAGTTCCCTATTATTGACTCACTTCATCCATCTTGCCAAGATCCAGACCTTCAAAGTTCTTCAAAGTAAAAAATGGGGGGTAGAGTAAACCTGTTTTTGATGTCAGCTTCTCGACGTCCTAGTCTTGGTGTGTCAACTGTAAGAGCTATGCCTTTGAACCCAGCTCTCCTCACCAGTTGAGCAACAACGTTGCGTCCTTGTACACCTGGTCAATAAAAAGCAAAGATACATATTTGGAACTTGGAAGAACAATGAATTAATAAGAAAATATGAAAATGTGTTGCTCACATAAAGCTGGCCGGAAGAAGCGGATTCCAGGACGTTGCCCACGATGAGAGTGTCTAGAAAATTAAACAGCAGGTAAATTATAAACAACTCTAGCGTTTTCGTAAGAAATTCACAGAATAGTATGTAAAATATTCAAGATTTGACCAACACACCTGGACCGCTCATTACTGCAGGTCACTTGCAGCTCTTCAAGACTGGTAAGAAAACCAACCAAATGCCACCTTGGTTTTCCCTGACATATGTTTGAGGCTTTTATGACTTGGGTTCTCCATCTCTCATATCCTGTTTTTGTGTTTTTTTAGAGGTTTTTAAACAATAATATGCAAATCTATGATTAAACTAAGAAAAATTGAAAAAGATAAAAAACTATGAAGATAAACTCAAAACAAGCACTTAATAAGCAAATAAGAATAAGCAAATAAGCAGATCTAATATAGAAAGCAATATTATCATTATTTAAAGCTTGAATTAAAGGTAATGAAAGAGAAACTTACAAACTGCCTCTAGCTAAACAAGAGCCAATAAAGGCAGCTACATGCTCCTAGCTTATTAGATAAGCTAGGGTAAAAGTCTAAATTTAAGATCCCCTTCCAAAAAGCTCATATCCAATAGAATCCATTATAAATGTAAGTTAAACTGGTTTAGGGTTTAGGTAAGATTAATACTGAATTAAAATAAGCTTTATTTCAGCTTATAGACTGAAAGAGCTTAAATGAGCTTATTAGCTTATTGAGACAATTTTGGCTTATTAAGAGAGCTTTTGAGTAAAAAGAAAAGAGAGCTTATAAATGACTTAAACTAAATTTCATTAATGAAAGTTACTGATTACATTACTTGAAAAGGAGATTACAAAACATTTTAAGGAAAATTACATTTAAGAAAAATACGAAATTTAAGCTAGACTAAAAATTACTAAAAACCTAGATCTTCTGTGTGTAAGAGGAGAGGCTCTATTTATAGGCTGCCTTGGATCCTTCTAGCCTTCTTGCCCTGCTCTCCAAACTTTCAATCTCAACCAATCATTTCTTCAATCATTTGAGCTTCTATTGTGGCCGTTGGATTGATTTGTGGACACCTGAAGATTGCCAGCATGTCATTCTCTTTTGGATGGCATTGTGCTTCTTTTGTGAGTGTTTTAGCACAAAAACCCACATTCCATTGTGCTTTCACCATTGTTGACGTGGCCTTTGATTGGGAGAGGTTAAGTAATCCTTTGATAAAGACTGATTTGTCCCTTCATTTGTGTTAGTGAGCTCATGAATTGACCTAAGCACCCTTTAATTTGGAAAACCCCTTTGATTTACCCTGGATGGTGAAACGGGGAAGAAAGGTGAATAGTAACACCTTTCGCGCCCTTTTTGACAGTTAAAACTGTTATTAGATTGGGGATTTTGCAATACTGGCCCCTCTCTTCATTTTCTTTCTTTTCTAGTTATAATCTACTTTCGATATTTGCAAAACTGGCCCTTGTGGTTGTTATAAAAGGACATAAAAGGAAAATGGGTTTTGTTGACTTTTATTGACCATAGTTTGACTGGATTTGACTGAGGCTTGACTTTCCTGGCTTTGCTTCTGGCTTTTGTTCACTCTTCGTTCTCGTGTCCGTCATCTTGTTTTTGACGGTTTTCATGCGATCTTTTGGAATATCCGTACCTCACACAACTAACACAATACATACATATTTTAACATTTTGTCATGATTTGGGTTAATTAGTTTATTTTTAGGTATAACAAACGGATCTGTGTAATTCAACACTATCAGTATATTTTCAGCAATTTAGCCCTAGTTTAACACGATTTGAATGAATGTAACAGGCGTTTTTGATATGGGAATCAAGCGATTTGATCGAGGTACTAGTGGTATTGACGTCAAGTCACCGATGTGTGCTAAAACACCCATCATATAAACCCTGAGCCACACTATTAAATGACTTCTAAAGCACTAAAATATGCTTAATATTATTGCAAATATGTTTTGGTTTTGTTTTTTTTAATGTCCGTAGGTACTAAATTGAAAACAAGCAAAAACGAATGATTTTCGGGCTTGACTCTATCAAGTTTGCTTATTATTTGAAGTCAAGACGAAGTCGGATAAATTTCTTGAGCATGCCATTGGAAAGAGCACAGAAATTCAAGTCAGACGGTGCCTTCATTTTTTATTGGGTCGACCCGATACCCTTTATATGTCGTAGGCCGACCATTATTATTATCTTGTCCAGTTTAACCAAGCCCCAACATAGCAGCAGCAAGCTATACGCAGTCCTAAATCATTTTAAAGACCAGCCCATAAAATGAATTGCAAATTTAGCCCACCATTTATATCCATGCGCCGACCCAAGAAAAGAGATTAATACTAGCCCACAGAATTGATGTAATTAAAATAACATTTCTCAGCCCAATACAAAAATGATTTACATGCAGCTCCAAACAAAATGTAAGTGTTATATCCTTTTTGTCGTTGCTGTGAAATTGAATGCACGTGGTTTTCACACACTTAAAATAATTCCAAACAGCGAGTAGCTTAATCCACTCTCATCCCACCTACACATATTTCAACGAATCCACAAGCAAACACGGGCTGAACTTTGTAACTCTTTTCTGATAATGGAACTAGGAATGTGTGTATATGGAACATGCAAATGATAAAACCGCAATGTTAAAAGGCCACGTGAGCAATTTGGTTTAATGAATCAAGAATTTATCACTTGGTCAGAAACTATGAAGCTTCTGGAGCAATGATTGGCTTCATTATGAAGGAATCATCCAATGTTGAAAGACCATTATACCCTTCGATCTAGGACTCTTATTGGATGACTCGGTGAATGTACGATGTTATCCTCACTCTATTTTGGATATAAAAATATGACGAGTAGCAGGCATAAGTGTTAGATTTTTAGTTTTTTTTTATAGTAGTATATATTTAAGTTAGGAGTGCGGAGTAATTAAGAATAGATAAGGTTATTATGTTGCTTATTGTAAAACTTTTTATAGCTTATCTAGCTTATTGTCATCAACTATTTTTTAGCTTATTAATAGAAGATTTTTAAGAAGAAGTGCTTATTTTCTTATGGCTTATTCTTACCTTTCTTTTCTTTTTCTCTAGCTTATTTTTGAATAAGCAAGCTTATTGTTGCTTCTAGCTTTCTCCTAGCTTATTTCTTACTTCAAATAAGCCCTCCATTTTTCTTATTGATTTGATCTAAGCTCATATTATCCAAATAAATCCTTTTGCTTATTTCATTTTGTCTTCTTGTTTTACTTATTCGGTTGCTTATTTCTTGCTTATGCTCGATTCGAATGCTAAAAGGGTGTCATGAGTCTTCTACTCGGCTTATTCTTTAAGTCTTGAGCACCCTTATTTTTGAGAGCTTATTATTATAGTTAGTAGTTCCCTAAAAGCTTCTTATTATGTTTATTTTTTCGATTGCTTATTTACTTTTAGATCTAGTTTTATAAATAGTTTTATAAATAGTTTATAGTTTTAATCAAAGTTTTTAGATCTTAAAGTTTTCATGTTGCTTATTTAGATCTTAAAAGAAGTTTTAGCTTATAGCTTATTTATCCTAATCTCTTGTTTTCTTGTCTTATCTCTTATTTCATCCTTCACCTAAGGCCGGAGCTTAAGGGTCTTATAAGGTTGATAAATAGATAAAGTTTTGATCTTTTTTGGTTTTTATGGAAGTAATTAGTAAATAAAGTTGACACCTTTACTTGCTAATTAGTGAAGTAGAAGCTTAAAAGTGATAAGCTTATTTGTTTATTAAGTTTGTAAGATCAGGTGGTTTTATATTCGATTCAGTCACATTTGTTCTATCTTCTTTCTCCCTTTTTAATTTTAGTAGTTTAGATTAATTTAGCTAAAAATGATTATGTTTGCTTATTTGTTGATTAATATGCTTAGTGAGTAGATTTTTATATATGCTTGTTAAGTGTTAAATTGTTTAGTAAATTAAGTGTGATTAATAAAAAAGAGAAAATATTGATTAGTGATTTTTATATTACTTAGATTAGTGTTTTGGTTATTCGAGCGGGCAAAAGCCGTAAGAATAATTAGGCATTAATTTAGTAATCGATATCTTAATAAAAGTTGTTTTCAATATAAGCCAACGTTGTGAGAAGATAATTTGTTAGAAAGATATTGATTCATCGATAAGACTTAATGTATATTTAATTCACACCTAAATCTAATCAAACACTTAGCAAGCATATCTTCATTATATATCGTTCTTCTTTTCATTGCTTGCTATTTGTTATTCTTCTATTTTCTTTAGTTATATTTTTATTAAACATTTAGTTCAAACTAAAACCAAAAATATTCGACCCATTCAATCATCAAACAAAACCTTTACCATGAATTTCAAATTCATCTCTCGTTAATGGCACACATCCGAGGATAAAACTTATTACTGTAGTCCTTAATAATTTTTATCCGAACGTGATTACTATATATTATATTACACACTAGTCCTATCAGATGAATCAGCAAGCATGATTGAATCTCCATGCAGGCAATTTGAGCTGAGCTTGTCCTACGCAGTTTGACACGATATAAGGCAATTTAAGTTTGCAAATCCCGCTGTTTGACCTTCCATATCAAGCGATTTGAGCTATGTAACTAGGCGGTTTGAGCTGTATGCGATTTTATTAGGTCGGCGATTTGACAGCTTCAAAACACTCGTTGGCTATAAGCTCGCGATTTGACTAAGGGTATAGTGCGTTTGATATTTATCCCACATTTTAACTAACAAGGCGATTTGATCTAAACTGACTTGACCCTAGCTTATCACTGTTTGACTTGAGGTAAGATGACATAGGTTAAAATTGCGGAAGATTTATATTCAAAGTTACAAAGCCCTAAACTATTTTTAACAAAGTAACCCTCAATGTGAAAACTTACATCCATCATTCGTCCTTATTTTTAATATCCCTACAACCGTAACACTTAAAATGTGAAATCCATTGCATCGCTATCCTTTTTAACCCAACCTGTTCAAAAATGCAAAGTTAACATAGAAAATGTTTTACCCATTAAAAACGATTATTTCACTATAACACTTATCCATTAACAACATTCAATCAAAAACACCAAAGCAAACACAACACTTATGCTAAAACAATCCAATACTAATCACTACAATGACAAACACTATGTATTCAGATTATGAATGAAAAGTGACAATGAAGTTGATTGTGGTATCCCTTATTTAAGATTGAAGTGGGTTTCACTAAGACGTCTACTTATTTCATCATCGAGACTTCCTTCTACTTTCTACCCTATTTCTTTAAACCCCCTCTATCGATTGATGACTTGCTTAAGCACGAAGGAATATGATTAAGACTTGGATTATCTAGTTATAACTAATGTAAGGAGATTACATTTGGAGACTCACAGTGTATTGCTACAACTTTAAGGAGTTACTTTTAGTGCTCCCCCCAAGTGTCACATGCAATGCAATGTGATGGTTTCAAGAGGGTTTACTTCTAATACTTTTGATGTTAGAGGTATATAGGGTACTTAGTGCTTTGCTTCTACATCGTTCTTCAATAAAAAATAGTGCAAGCTTAAGTAACAAACTTGGGGGATTGTACTTCAGTTTCAAATTTAGAATATCGGGTTTACTTCACCATGTGGTCATAATAGATAGCCGACAGAATACGAAGGTTTTGGTAAGAATAGCCCAGAGAGTTTCAAGGTTAGATTGTGATCAACAATTCTCATGGGAAATTTTGTGCTATTAAACGACAATGGTACTGTCAAGTCTAAGCAACAAATTTAAATTCTTCAATCACACACACTCAAATTTGTGCCTTATGACAAAACTTCTAGAGTAATGAGCTTACACACATGATGGCTTACCAAGAGTTTCGCAACCATCAATGGGGGAAACGTGCACTTTGATGTTAGTTAGGTCAACTTCCATGGAAGAATGTATACTGCATCACTTATATAGTTTGTTCAAGTTTCAGCAAGCGTGATAAATATTTGTTGCTAAATCTCATTCATGTTTCCCCAACGTAAATTCACATGACCAAATGTCATGCAATATAAAAGAAACAGTAATATTTGGTGTGGTTGGCTTCTTCTTATACAAAATTCCGCTATGCACGTTAATGACAAAGATAGAAGATTGTTCAAACTACATCAAAGTTTCAGAATCTGCTCAAGATACGGATGTTAGTTTGGGGGGAAGCTGATCAAAACTTGCCAAAAAGGAGTCTATGAAGAAAAGCTTTTAAAAAACATGTTGCATGGATTGGGGGAAGTTAATCCAACTCATGCATATTACAATGGTTCCTGAACAAGTAAAGACACTGAAGATTCAAGCTAGAGTACAAGTATCAAGACTAGAAAACGCAGAAGACTTCTTCACCTTAGAAGCGCTTTGGAAGACTTTATTCTGTTGTAATTGTACTTGTTATGAACATTGTAAGTAATTCCGTATGTCTACATATTGGGGAAGATTGTTAGCCTTAAAATACAAAGACTAACAAAGAATTACATTAGTTACACTAGGCAAGACACACATGGACTAGAATTGTTAATTGTTATAACTAGAGTGTGTCTTAGCCTATATATATATCCCCCTCCCTTTTTTACCTTCCAAGGATGGGTGATGATAACATTTGTAACATAAAGTGTTTGTTTTTCTCATATTTCTCTCTAGAAAACACATACTATTCCTATATCTTTCTCTATCTAAATAATATGGCATAGCTTTGCTATTTCATTCCTCCCTACCTCTGGCTTACCAAAGTTCTTGAATATTACATGTGACAGATGCAAAACTTGAAATGATGAATGGATTAGGAAATTCTGAGAAAACATAGACTTGAACTTAGAGAAGCTTGATGCTGTAACAAAGAACCTGGAGGTGAAAGTTGAAAAATTAACCAGACAGTCTTTAACAAATAAGGGTAATATGGTTTAAAGCAAGGTGGATATGAAAAGCAAGGAAAGTCAAGAAGGAGTCAGTTCCTAGTGATTTACCATTGTCAACCCCCCCCATATTACCACCTGTCTCATTTCCAACCATTTAAAGAACAAGAGGACGACCATTCATAACTCGAGAATCTGTTGTGCGATTGGATTCTACAGATAACTCATGAAGAGAAGCTCGATACTGCTTAAAATCTAAAAATACTCACCATCTCTTACAAAGATGAAGGAAATTCATGTATCTAAATACATATGAAAACTCGAGCCATTCATTAATACTCAATAATTGAATCCCTTACACGAAGAAAGCCAATCATCAAGGTTGTCAACCAAACTATGTAAGGTAAGGAGGGAAATGACATCTCCTCGAGGGTGTTGTCTTAGTTCACCATTTCCCTACCCCGTAGCATACTTACACCCTTATGATGTAAGTGACTACTATCACCCACACTTGATTTCAAGTGAGGGGATGAACACCATGTTGCTTACTAAATAGGGTGGACTTAAGCTCGTGACTCGAACAAAAACAAGTGCTTCGTGGAAGGCACCCCATGCCTATCTTTTTACTTTTGTTTTTAATTTTATAGTATTTCATTTGGTTTTGTGTATTTCTTACCCGTTATTACGGGTATTACAAGCAGCAAGGGAAATACGAATAAATCGCCTCGGTTCAAATTAAGTAAAAATTCCACAATAGACAGCCACAGTTAGAACTACGTCGTACTGTGAACACCGGCTTACGCCGTACTCTGGCGTCACAATTAAGTTATTACCCATTTTTACTTTAACAAGTCGTAGCTTACCCGTCTATCATCATGGGGAAATAATTTTCAAAATTGATTTGAAATTTTCACAAAACTGTAACATTGTAGTAATGAAACTTTGTGGTATGTTCACGAGACTTACTTTTCCACTCGGCCACTGAGTGGTTTAAAAGGCTTGTTGCAAACGCTAAATGGCAACGTGTTTCCTACAAAAAAGAGAGTTAAATTATTTTTGTATTATAACTTTGTAACATTTTGTGGTAATCTTTCTTTATCTGGATTTATCTTTTGGTATTGTTTTCTTGTACTATACAAGTGACACAACGTGAGTGATGCTGGATACACTTGGCTACAAAGAAGCATTTCAAATCCAGATTAGTTGAATGCCACACAAATGATGATGTTGAGCTGCCAATGATTATGGATGTTGCTCGATGAAGCATACCTAGAGCATGTGTCGGGACATGCAATATTCTGATCATACCGACAAATCCTAGGATAATTTTGTTCTATTCTAACCTTCCTATTTTAATAATATTCATTTTGACCCAAGAGGGGAAGGATTAAAAATAAACGTCCACTATATTTATTTCCTTATTTCTCTAGTTTTATTGAAAAATATTTCATCATCTAAAATTTTGACATGTTTTTTCGTTACTTCAACTACTTTAAATTTTTACAGATCCCAACACTAACCTATTATAGTGTTTTGTGAGGATAATCCTTTCCATACTCCTATATACATAAATTCCAAAAAAAATGAAGTGTGTCTGGCTGTAGTAGACTTTAGACCTTGGTTATCTATATCATTTTCAACCACCAAAATGAAGCATTACACTAGTGTAATCGATTAGCTTAATAACAGGCAGAATTGTTTAGGATTAATCCCCCAAGTACCATCAATTTATGTTATTTTTGTGTATATTAACTTTTCACACTGATAAGTCAAACCCCTTTGTTAAACCATTTTGTGCACTCATCCTTTAGGTGCAAGATACCCTAGTACAACTTGTTGACATCAGATTCTTATATTTATACCCAAATTATATTTGTTTTCCGTTTACACCTAATCGCCTACCTAACCCTGTAGTTTCTTTATTCATCGTTGGAGATTGTTGGTTTATTTTTGTTCCAACTGGTAAAGTCGCGGGTTAGATAAGGGTATTTGAAGATAGTCAGGTTTATAAGATAGTTAATCTCAAGTGGGGGATGCTCGTATATATATGTATCGTTATTGTAATTTATTGTATCCTTCTCTTGCATAAAAATAGAATAAAGAGCATGCAAGAAAGTGTTTGTTAGTATTAGTTTATTTATAGCTGAATGGAGCTTATGAAACCATCTTATATGTCGCTTAGTATAGTGGTAGTATTCCTGGCTTGTCTAGCTGGCGATGTCTTGACATATCCATTTTGATGTATGCAAACAGGTAAGCACTTATAAACCCGTGTCATTTCTATCTCTCCTTTCTATTTAAGTTTATATTTGTACAATAAGGGCATTGTACATCTCAAGTGGGGAAGGATAGAAATGAGAGATTTTACAGTATTGGGTTAGATTATGTGCTATTTTGCCCAAATTTTTAAAAAAAATAGCTACATGTTATGGAGATTATGAGGGATTACACTACATTTCATACGCATTAACTCGTGTATTATTGAAGACCCCTTGACTCTTGACCCTTAGATTTTGTTATTGATTGCGAATCGACAGTGACCCTTGATTGTGACTTAGGGAAACTATATTGTTTGTTATTTTCATTTAACACCAAATAAATGATTCCCAATTGATTATATCCTACCCTTAATCATTTTTAATCCTAACCTTTAGCTTACTCGAGTTTAAGGAAATGAGCAATCACTGTGTCCTTCTTTTATGGATATTAACACGGACATTTTGTTTGTCGCTTTTTCTAAAGTAATTGTATTTATAATGATTACTATGACTCACCATGTTATCCTATGAGTTTGTCAACCCATTTGCCTTTTTTGAATCATGTTGCATCTAGACTACTAGGGTGTGGAGATTAGTATCTCCCTTGCCAAGCTTATGATAGAATACTCGTCACGACTGAGCAATTAGTGATCATCAAAATAAACACTTAGATATAAAGTAATGAGCTGTAGTTTCTTTTCCTTTCGTGAGGTGCACTTTAAGAATTTCTACTTAATGATTTAGTAAATTCATATTTTTTGTTATAACAACAGGAGATACCCCCCCTTTTTGAGAATTATTAAAAGGTCCTACTCTAACTTGAATTAAAGTAGAAGTCGAAGTAGGGAAATGATAACATCAAATAGTTCATACTTTTCTATATCAAATTCTCACGTTTATTGCATTGTTTTATATTATTATTATATGAATCTCGTACTTAATTTGTTCATATTACATGTTCGGGATAATTAAGCATTGAACAGAAAATTAGGAAATGGTAAAATGGACAACAATAAGAAAGAACCACTATGCAGTTAAAACCCTACGGCATAGCTGACCGTTGAGGCTAATCCAAAGTTAATAACTTGATGGAGACAAGGTCATACAATTTAAGAAGAACTAAGCGTAGTTGACCCGTTAGAGACTACCTTTAACTATTAATCGTGGTAAAAAACAAACAATCTTGAAAAAACTACGACTAAGCTTGACACATTAACTATGGTCATAGCTACATAAACTTAGGTGACAAGATGAGTGGCAAATCTCATGAATCTTTACGTTAAAATAACAAGACTAAAGGTATAAAAATCACAAAACGATGGGGAACTACATGTGCGCAACTATTATTAAGTTTTAAGGATCAAGCTATTTATGACATGAACATTGAAGGACTAAAGATGTGCATTTGTCATAAGCTTTGGAATAATAAGGCACAAGGACCATGAATGAAACATAAAAGAATCTCAGGGGCTAAAGCCTGTCAATTATATCATAGTTTCATCAACCAATCAAATTTCCATATAACATTCAATCAGCAAGATTTATCAAACTACGGCTTACTTTAAGAAGCTAACTGCGTGTAATATCCTCAGCACCAACGGTCAGACTATTTTGACTATTGCGTAGTTCCATCACTTTTCAACTACGCCGTAGTTGATTCGAAGCCTATAAATAAAGGCTGAATTCTGCATATTTCATCATCCTTCTTCCTCCCATCTCAGGGGACGAGTAGGGCACCATCCCATGATTCCAGCACACGTTAATCCACTTTTAATTAATCTCATACCCGAATGTCAATATGTATAGGTCATCTAAGTAAAGGGTATCAAACATTGATGTTTAAATTCTTCAATGATTATTATATTTGTTCCTGTACTTTACAACATGATTGGATAAACATATTTGTGTTAGCCTTGTTATGATTTTATTAATGTTTTGATTCTTATTTCATGAATAGTATATCGTTTGAATGGATATCTTATTTTACTGTTGTTTGATTCTCGTGTTTTGGTAATGTTGAGGCTAGTGTAGATCCCTGTAGCTATAAACTAGGACACAATTGAAATAGAGTCTATTTGGATACTAAGAATAGGTTAGAATATTGTTCATAGTGTAGGGTTGCCAAAATCACATTGCAAGCATAGATTAGGTACTTGTAAAGCAACTTGGGAAAATCTTTTAGAGGGTTTAGTATCTACTATTAATACTTAGACAGGTCATTAGGATAGTTTGGGTATATATAATGACTACAACCTAGACTACCTCATCTCGACTTCCGTGATCACAGGAGATTGAGATAGTAGGAAGTATAAGCCAGGTTACGATGCCTACTCGAGCCTGGCGATATTAGAATCAGCATAAAAACAGTCATTAGACATTGTACTATGAAAAGGAATGCAATTTGATGATAGGAATAACCAGTAAGCACGAGATTCTTCCCTTGATAGTAAAACGATTTTAATTCCTTGTTATATTATTTGCATGCAATTATAATCATCAAAATAGCTTTAAAACTGACAACCTTTAAACTCAGATTTAAACCAGCCCATTACTCTTGGGAACGACCTCGCTTTACCAACCAACACTACCCAGAAACCATTCTCACTGCCATAGTGCGTTATAGTACCAAACTGATGACCGGTATTTACTACAAAAAATAACTTGATTAAATAAGTTAACAACAAATTAATACGCAGTCACACGTGGCAAATAACGTATGAAACACCAATTGCAATCACTCTAAGATTTGTAAGATACAACTTGTCAACATACCCTGCTTGCATATAACAATAAAGAACAAAAGGAATCAATAAAGTTAAGGAGTCAATAACCAAATACATAAATAGAAGATCTTAATGAAGATTCTAACATCTAATACATACATAAAAATTCCATTCTATAATACCTACAAGAAACAACATCACTTAAGCCTACAATCCAAAATTTTATTTTTACCTACTAACTTTAAATAGGTAGAGAAATGCTTAATAACAAATGAGTGATCATTTTTCCACTATGTGAGAACCATAAATAGTATGTCTTGGCATTTTCACCCTGAGATTTAGCCTAAGAAGGATCTTAAGAAGAATATTAGAATCAACTAGGTGTATGCTGAGCTGGTCTTTGAGAACGGCAGCACTTGAGGTGTACTTTAGATGGTAATTTGATATGTAGTAGTCTTAAGTAGATAACTCTGGTTAGGTCTCTTAAAATGCAATTAACAGCAACTTTGTTAAGCAAATTGGAAACCTATGGTTGACTGTATGTCCTCAATTGCAGCTATAGACTATACTTTACTTGTAGCATATTGGAACCTAATGTTGCCTCTGCTACATTCACCATTTGTAATGGTTGGGTGTGGGAAAAGAAAAAGTGATCAAAATTCATTGTCTATTGTAACATGGTCAAGTCCTAAAGTGATGAGGTTTCATTTTATAACACTTTTTCAGGTCATTTAACCCCCTAAATCATTGCAAATATGCCCAGATATATGTGCTTAATTATCATTTGTTTTTAGTTTTTTAGCACATGGATTACATTGGAGGTATTACACCGTGACGTTGGCTCATTATGAGAAGAAACTAATAAGACTACTGACCTACACCAAATCTCTTTAAAAGAATTGAAGCAATACAAGAAACCGTTGTAAGACGGCGACGAAAGCATAAAGCAGCGTCGTATCCTTTCTAGTGACCGCATGTCTAGGATTAGATTGACAAGTAGATCGTCGGCGTCCAGGACGCAAACCGACATTAAATCATTTCTAAAAGAATCCACATGGTACGCGTCGCGACAACTTGTACGCTGTCAAAATGTTTTTCCTATAAAATTCAAAACACATTTTAGGGTGTTAAGTGTGTAACTATTGTAATACCTTTTGGGAACAAACCCTAATCATTCTAAACATTAGGCCTATTGAGAAAACTGACATTAATCATGTTTTAATCAAGTAAGAAATTGTTATATCATTAATCATTCAATATGTCTATGTGTTGTTTGATTGATTATGCCTTTCGTTCTTTATAACATTGCGTTGTCTAAACCTACCTCTTGAAATTTTTTAATGATTGTATGAAACTTATATTGTAGATCCTTTTAATGTTGCTTCTTGTGATGGATGTGCGCGTTAGGCTTTAGAAAACTAGCCATAAGATATTAAAATTGCAATAGACGTTAGGGAAACACGAGTGTGTAGAAAGGATACCACGGAAGCTAGTCATTCAACTACCTTAATTACCCCTTATATGGTTGAATCCCTCTTAAGACATTTCAATTGCATTTAATATACTCTTAGAGGCCTTGTAATAGTCTTCATACTAACCTACTAAGTGTGCGCCCTTAACAAAATATAAATAGACGGCGGGTTCGTGAAATCCGTTCAAGACTATGGGAAATACTTACACAGATCAATCACAAGCGTGACAAAGCAACACGACTATGACGAAGCAATCTAAGAGTAGTACATGATTAAGAAATACATCTTTTTATCATATAGTTAGTAACTGTAGATTATTTTATATTTGAGTTTAATTATTAATCAAACCAAACCTCTCAAACCAATAGATATTTTAATCCTTTCTTATAAAAAAAACAATACCAAAAGATTCTCACAACACACCCGTAAGACCTCAGTAGAGTTCGTTTTGAATGCCTTCCAAACTATTCCCCTAGAGAACATAACAACCACCCGAGTCTTATCCTAACTACACTACAAACGATTAGGTAAAGCTGCCTAGGGAGTTGTAAAACTTTCAGTGTTTGAAGTCTTACGATAACTATAAAACAATTTTTAGCGCCGCTAGCGTGGGTAAATAGTTAGTTTCGACCATGTTTAACTTAGGTCAAACTCGCTTTTTCCAAAACACACACTAAAAATTTTCTCTCTTTCCTCTCTACATTGAGTCGATGCCATCCAACACACATAAAACATATCATTTTCCAATCTAATTCAAGAACAAAAAGCTTGAAATGTTCCGGGTTTAATTCAAATAGTCCGTGGGTTCATAAAAACAATGTTTGGGTTGTTGGTTTCGTGTCAATCTCATCTTCAAAACCCTCTTTTGTAAGTCACTTTATTTCATAAATTCTTGTACTTTTGAATGTCTAATGATGCATAGATGTTAGTTGTACGGTGCGTTTTCTAAAAATCAAAGAGAAAATCTACGAAACACTAAATAAGGGTGCGTTTAGGTCGAGCAAGAAAGAAAAGAGATAACTAGATTTGTCATTTTAATATAGTGGTTGTGTTGGTAAAATAAGACATTATAGTACATCAATAAAAGTTTATTATAGCTTATTTGGCTTATTAATAAGCTTTGTATAGCTTGTTTTGTCTTATGTTGCGTCGAACACTAAAAGAAACAAAAAGAAAATGGTTTTAGTCATTTACCCCTTTTGTTATATTTTTGTAGCTTATTTTTATAGCTTATCTTGGTAACTAAAAGTACTCGTAGCTTATCGACTTATTTTTAAGCACTATACGGCTTATTTTTTGCTTATACTATGTTCGGCCAAATAAGGACAAATAAGTCACGGCTTATTTGTGCCTTGTGTGTCCTTGACTTATTTTGTGGCTTTTGGTTTAGCTTATTTTCGATATTAGAAGTGCTTATTTCTTATTTTATAACTTATTGTACGTATTTTGGGCTTAATATATCATTTGGAAGTGGTTGTTTTCGGCTATATACACACCACGACCCAACTAAGGCCCAATAAGCTTCGGCTTATTTTTGGGATCCTTTGTTTGGCTTATTTTTTGACTTATTGATCGTGTTTATCTTAGTCGGAAAATATCGGTTAAAGAGTTTATATAGCTAGTTGTGGTCATTGGGTTGGATAGTCCATAATGAGTCCGTTAAGCTCGCGACTTATGGCTTATTTTGTTGATTTACTATTTTGCTTATTGGACTTTGTTATTTTTGATTATTGAAATTAAGAATTTTACATGATTGAGCTAAACTAGTAAACTTCTTATTGGGCCTATTATAGACTAAATACTAAAACTAAAGATTTTAAACTAATATTGGGTCTTAAGGCCCAATAAGTGAAAAACTAGTGAACTTAAGCGTTTAAAACGGATTTTTGGTATACTTATATCTATAGAAGTTCAAAATAGTTTAAATAGTCGTTTAGAAACGTGGTTGGTAAAAATTTGGTCGAAAACGTGAATTTTGGCATTTTGTCGAAAATTGAATTATTTGAGAAAAGTGTTTGAAAAATAAGATTTAAAGAAACGTCTTATAAACGAGTGGGTCATGCTGAAATTTCATAAAAATATTATACTTATAATATTTTTACTAAAAACATAAATTGTTATTAGAGAAAACACGACTAAAATATGAAATAATAAAATATTATTATAAAAAGAATCGACAAAAAGACAAAAAAATAAATTTATAAAATTTTTAAATAAATTATGAAAATCTTTCTTCTAAATTGTTTTAGGTAATTTAAAACGTGTCATTTTTTACTAATCAATACAATTAAACTTGGTCAACTTAGCTTGACCTGGTAAATACCGTGAACATATTCTTATATCTTATTATTTAAGTCTTGTTATTTTACTTGTCTATTTTCTTAAATAGTATAAGTATATAAAATCTAACATACATACTTTGACATGTCTTCTCTGAGTCTAAATCACCAACCATCACACAACCACTACTACTAAAAGCAGTAATACGAAACGTTTTCCAAACTCCTATGCATCAATATTAAATACACATTTCAAATATAAAACACAAGTCAAACAAATTGGCTAGGATTTAATCCGTGTAGAGCCAATCGAAAACGCCGTTGTTTAACATCACACTAAATCAGCTACTTATCACATTATTAAAGGTGAGTTCATGTAGCCCACTTTTCAACCTTTTTCCGTTGGAGAAAAATGATACTCAAAATCTATTTCAACTATTTTTACTACTATGCAAAATCTCTTATTTCTTTTTGGACAATGCTATGTGCCTATGATTACGTGTATGAATGCTATGTGAACACTATGTGAATACTATGCAAATACTATGAGATCAATCTATGCGAAGTTCCAATGTGAATTTCTGCCACACACTATTTAGCCGATTGTGTAGACTCACACTGTAGGACGATAGTTTCGGAGGACTATAACCTGCGGGATTCTATAATTGAGATTTGGGTTGGGATAACCCTGGTATGGAATTATTTTGATGCGTTGATGATCTAAATACTATTGTATGCATTCTGCTTTCATACTACACTATTGTCCACACTCTTATATTATAGCACAACAACTGGGTTTACTTCTAAACCTATGAGCTCACCAACTTTATGTTGACCTTTATCATTATCATTTCCAGGTTGTATCGACATGTTATCAATTGGTAAGATGAAAATCAAAGACCTCTACTACCCAAGACCGTATTCTAAAGACAAGGGTTTTCAACTAATTAAGGTTGTATTTCCTAAATGTTTGTAATCTAAATTTCTTGTAACAAAGCTTCGTATATCTTGTAACTGTGCGATTAAACTCATTACGAATCGCATCTCGTGTTTCCTCCGCTATCTAGCAGTGTGACAGATTGATATCCAAATCCAAGGTTATAGAGAATGCCTGATTTTCTTTTTCAAAACAATAAAAACGCAAAACATAACCAACAAAAACAATTAACAAAAGCCTAGACATGAAACGAAAGTTGGCAAGCTCGAAATTATCATAGAATTTTCTTCCCTAAATAAGCATACCTGATCAGTATGCCCTAATTCACGAAGACCTATGAAATATGGGGGAGTTTTCTGAAGTATATGTTAAGGGGGGGGGAAATGAAATTCCTAAGATCACCTGAAAATCACACTCGACCTTATGTGTACTTACCTGTTATGTGTTGATGTTTGTTGTCATCTATGAATTGTCTTATGCTGCAATTAACTTGAATCATCATTATTTACTATTACCTTACATATTGCCCTTAATTGCATTACATGACCCTTGAATTCTGTATCCTATTTCTATTGCCAATGCTTACCTTACAAGACATCATGTGCCTACTACTATATAATCTCTATCGCGCTGATATTAGACTAACATGCTATGCTTCACAATAACTCTATAAGTCACCCATAATTCATACTCGTTACTTTTCTACAAATTTACTCCTATAATACAAGCAGACCTAACTGCTATTTCAAATTTTTAATACCATACTAATCACAATTTCGAAATTACGATCCCAACATTAGTTGTCGGCTGGCCAAACAAGCCTTGAATACATTATCTTTTAGATACTCATTTAACATCTCTTGTATATACTCCATTGAGCACTACCAATCCTATTTTAACAAATCACTAATTTCTGAAAATAATTTCTTCATATTACTACTTTGGGTAACCAATCAGACAACAACTCAGCTTTTTCTGCTCCCTATCTAATCTCCACTCACGCGGTTACTCACCCCACTATGCCAGTCCTCCCATATAGTACCATCACCTTTTTAGGAAGTCTGAATACAGACGCGCAATCTAAACCGACGAATTAGATTACATCCTTAGTCGCACTAAGAACAACTCATTGACTAGTGTAGTCACAACTAGTGGTCTTGTCATACAATTAGGACCTTGGAGATTACAAATAAAACAATAGGATTTATAAGAAAGTGATACCCTCAGGATGAGTTCTTCACGCCCGCCGTAGTAACAGTACAGTACCCGCCCTAGTGCTTGTGTTCCGGAGATGGTACCAATATAGATGACTCGAAGTCTTTTAGTCAAAATTTCTATACAATTAAAACCTTTTCTTACAAACCTTACGAAGTAAAAAATTTAGGATTTCTATGATTGATAGTTTTAAAGTATAAACCGTTTCAAAACTTATGTTTAAACGTCAATATTCTTGAAAGTCAAAAAATAGAACACATACGAAAAATTACTTAATCGATACATAAATTTTAAAGACAACATTCACATGAGTATACAAAAATTAAAAAAAGACTATCAAAAAAATTTACAGACCAAACCACATTTACGGTCAAAATTTTATAAGTATTCTTAGATAAACGTCGTTAACAATTTTAAAACCATGCCTTCGGGAAGGGACACGTACTATATCTATGCACTACTCGGCCATTAGAAATGAACCGAACACCTCTGATTATCAATAAAAATTTTCGAACGTCCAAATCATTAACACCAGATTCTGCCCTTAGAAACTTTAACTTATAGAAACATCATATTGCAACTTCTCATACGCCCATACACGTTCTCCTGGATGTTCTCACATTAAGGACGTCTTTGAATTCCTTTAAATCAACTAAGAATTAGTTTAGCAATGTTCATCTCTCATTATTCAAACTCTAGCTGGTCCTACCCTTCTTTTTGGTATACGACATCAACAACAACGCTTACTCTTCTTAGACGATAAGGACGTCATTGTCGCGACCCTCTGCTAACCTCACTCACGCTACTCGACTTAATAGGAGAACCTTCTTACCAACATTTCCTAAACTCTTGTTGTCTGTACACTAAGACTTTGGTGAACTATATACAAATATCACTTCCATAAATATGATTCAAGATACGACTACCACGCCATACTACGAATGAGATATCCTATCACAATTCCTTCAATTCCCTTGAAACGACCTCCTTCACATTTGGGAAGCCTTCATTCTTACCCCTTAAATCTTCATATACGGCGATTGTTCCTCCATTTAGAGGTACAACCCAAATAATCTTACTGTCCCATATAGTTCTTACCTCGATATTTGGCCAACGATTCCCTTGTTCAATAATTTCTTCAGTAACAAATTATACTCGATCCCATAGCATAGCACTCTAAATGCAAAGAACAAGCCTCTTTACTCTTAATATGTTTACACTCTTAGTGTTTTGATTTTGTGATGTAAAGGACAAATTATACTTGTTGGGAATTATATTTTGAGTTGATAAGACAAAACACGAAAGAAACAAGATGAAACCTGAAGACCAAAGTTGTCTCAAAGAATACTCAACAAAAGATAAGAATTAAAGATATGGTCAAGAATAATGATTAGATTAACTGATTGATTTTTAATCATTTAGTTTCAAATGTAAACCGTGACTAACCTAAACGAATAAAAGGAGGTCTAAGGTAAAATAGTTTTTGTATCCATCTAGTTAGATCTCTCCAATGAAGTCTAATAGTTAAGCTTATTAGTTTAAGTAATAGTTCATATCGACTGATTAAAGGGAATAGTATAAAGTTTACTGAATTAAAAAACCCTTTTATAAACATTGATGTTCTTAATTGTTAATAACCGCTATGCGTGATGCTAAAATGTTATGATATCCGAGATAGTCACAACGATCTAATAAGCCTACAAAAGGTTTTAACATTTGGTATCAGAGCGGGTTGCTCTTGATATCTAGGGTTTATACAAGGTTTGTGTGTCGTTTTTATGAAGAAAAGATGTTCGTATTAGTTTTCGGTGAAGAGGGCAATCGTTGACACTAAGGTTTCAACAAACACCCCTAATTCTAGTCCAGTATAGACACTCCATAATTGATACTCTTCTATCATCGAGATGAGTTGCTGACAGAATTCATTATGGCTTTCATGAATTTTTAGTTGTGTCGTTATGGTTGATGATTAACCGGCAAAGAAAGAAACAGGCCTGGATTGAATAGAACGATACGGTGGTAGTGATGTTATCTTGAATAACATGGAGCATGTTAATTCATGTTTTTAACATCAGATAAGGATGGATTTGATGTTTTTATTGGAACAGTTACAGACTACGTGACTTAAGGGATGTGAATAAAGGGAATGAATATAAAAACCCCAAAATTGTAAGGTTTTATTGGAAGTAAGTGTTATTGGTGTGCAATACATTGGATTGCTACAAAAGAGATTGTGATTTATCCCTTAATATATTTTGTGGAGGTTAGAGCATGGTATGCGGTTTTTTATAAGTCCGAACTTGTTGGTAATATATGACAAAACTACACTACTGATAGGATTATTTTGTTTCATATATATTTATGTATATGGAGGGGAGAGTGGGAGATGAGAGCAACTTATGGATTTTGATTAATACTGCTTTGTATTTTGGTAATACTGACATGAATTTGAGTTAATACCTGTATTTTTGAGTTAATTCTCGCATAACAAGGTAATAACACTGTCCATACGTTTTAAATAGGTCGCTTCTGTTAATACTGCGCCTTCATGTTAATTCTGCTAAGTGTTAACGTCAATAAATAACAATTTTGTGTCACTAAATAATAAGAAGGAGCATTGCCATTTGTGACAGTTTTCAACAATATTGACAATTAGTGACTACTTGGATAGAAAAAGTGTGCATTTGGTTGAATGTTCTAATTCTGCTAAGCATACTCAGTTAAAAATGACTGCTAGGCTTATGGTTAAATTCTGCAAGCTTTGTCTGATATGGACAACACGGACGTGTTGGATCTCAACTAATGATGAATCATATGTTTGCACGACTTCATTGATTATTTAGAAGAAAATTGGTATTTGCCTATTGATGTTTGTAGATGGTTTCCACAGGTGCGTGTCTTATTATTATTCTTAAAGTTATATTTTGCAGCTTATGACTTTTTAAAGCTAACTGATTGTGCTTAATTTTTGGTGACAAGAACTTGAATGAATCTAAGCAAATGTACGAACTACCTATGATACTACCTAATACATTGCTATCACTTAAGGAGTTACTTGTTGTCTTAGTTCTCATTATATAGATAAATTAGATTTTGGTCAAGAGAGATTGCGACTACTTAAATTGATTTTGGTCTTGGTATAAGTTTGATTCATATAATTGCCAAGATATAAGACACAAGTTTGGAAAATCTACTTCTTTCAACATACGGTAAATAATCAATTTCATCATCAATAAAAACCACTTGTAGCCTACTGAGTTCGAGATTCAAGAGATGGTTAGCGTAACTTTCACTAAGCTTTATAGTTAACATGTATTAACCATATAAATGTACCATTGAGGAGTGTACACTTAAGTTGCTTATTACTGAACATAAGACCCTATTTGATGATGACAGAAAAGATTTGGTATAATTGCAGCTGTTTCTTGTGAATACAAGGATTAAGGGAGTTTTACATTCGTAATAATCAACTCAGAGTAATTTGTACTTATTTGTTTGACATTATCAACTAGTGTTTGTAGGTTTATTAAATTCTAGAGTGATAAGAAAAAACACGAATGAATACAAGATGGAAACATGGAAGGACCAAAGTTGTATCAAAAATACTACAAAGATAAGAATTGAAAGATTTGGTCAAAAAAGATTGGTTTAAGATGTTATCATTATTATCATTATTATTTCCATTAAACCTTACCCTGTATACTATAAAAAGGAGTCTAAGTAAATATCTTTTGGTATCTCACATAATTTATCTCATCCAATGAAGATCAAAATTAGCTTATTAGTTTATGTAATATATTCATAGTCTACTGACGAAATCGAATAAATATATTTATGAATAAAAACCTTGTTCATAACATTGTTGTACTTAATTAGTTTATTCTAGCTGCGTATCAATAGTTATGATTCCTAGATCCAAAACGATTCTATAAATCTACAATTAGTTTTTCTAACAGTACTTTCTCATCTACAAATTCCGCACTAGCACTCTTCGATTCATGACTTACACGATGGTACTAAGAAGAGGTCGCAAAACACCCTTTTAGCACCCGACGTCAAACACAAGCAGGTTTTTCACTATTCTTTCACGTTGATCTTTCTGACTTTCTTTTGACGAATATATCGACCTTCGTGAGTCTACAAAAAAACCACAAATTCCATAAATTAGCTATGTAGTACATCCTCAAGCAAAGCGACCTAATCGGTCGCACTAGTAACAAGAGTTAATGCCAATCTACACCGACTCATACCCTATTTCGTGCAAGCCATCATGGATTTTGATAGAGATCGTATAGAGAACGACTAATCCACCTCTCACCGATAGATACATGATATTATGCCACATGAAAACTCCTCCCCATCATCTTTACCAATTTTCCTCTGCACAACTCACTTGCCTCGACTAATACCCAAACTTTCCTTTGCTTATTTCATCATCGATCTATGAACATAGATAACCCATAAATCTTTTGTTGAGTGCAGCGAACCTAGAATCGACCATCTTTTCAAAACGTTAAATTTAATAAAACACTTGATGTTTAGACTTAATTTCATGACAGTTCTTGATTGAATTGTTTTGATATAAATTTAGGATTCAAAGTTGTCACTATAGCTCACAGGTTTAATGACAAATTATGTTCAATACTACTAGCTTGCCCTCGCTGAAATAGCCACTTGATAGATTTACCTTAGGTTGACACTCCTTTACGCTTAGTAGGATAAGTTTGGATTAAAACAAAACCATGATTTAACAATCTAGTAAATATTTGAACATGCACATAAAGCAATACCACAACACTAAATCCTGATGTGCGACTCCATAATTCTCTCGGAAGAAATTAACCTCCATGGTAATTCTACTACAAACATTATCTTTTACAATGAGAAAGGATGAAAAAGATATGATGTCAAAGAGATAATTAGACTGTCCGTTACACTGGACTAAGCATTTTCGAGATAGCGAAATTGTTCACACTTGACCTCAACACCCACATGGATTTTAGTGATGAACATAAAACAACGAACCCTAATTAATAGATTTAATTGATGATTTATCTAGTTCACACGCCATAAAACGACACATTATTGTTGACTTCAAGTTATGGAAGAAACAAACAAACTCTCGTTAAGACAGTTAATGCAACTAAGACGGATAAGATCTTGATTATTACAAACATTAGAGAGAACTAAAGGCAAGGACTAAACTAGAAATTTCAAACCTATCAACAAACAGTAAATATCCGACAACCTGAAAACGTTAGGAAAATCGACAACGTCTCCCTGAAGAAACATTTGTTACCCTTGGAAAACATCCGAGTCAACGATCAGACTAAAACCATGCTAGGAAAACCACTAGGAACTCGATATCAGTCTATACCCTTTCTCCTATCCTCCTACTCATATCAACTGATAATATCGTCAACAAACAATCACCAAACCTACAAACTTTTAGATTAAAGAAAACAACGCGAGGTTTGTTTGACCTTGAGAAACACAGAAGAGAATCAACCAATAGCCTATCGATTAAGACTACCTCAAGAACTAAGTATATTCATGACACCGTTCACTTCCTGAACCTCAAGAAAGGATTGGCTGACCCAACCCTACAAGTACCTTTAGGGGAAATCAAAATTGATGCTAAGTGATTGTGTCGTTGTATGGTGTATATTTTTAAGATTCAAGTTTTAAATTAATATTTTGCCGACTTAACCAAAAACAACACTTTAACGGTAGAGTACCGTCGGAGTGTAGATTCGTAGTAAGTAGATTGTCGAACACTTGAAGTCGAGTAAATCACTCAATTTATTTAATATTTTAGTTATCTAATCTAATTTAATTCTAAACTAAGTCCCCCAAACCTATGTTAATCCTATTATAGTACTAATCCTAATTCTAACAGATAAAAGGGGGTTTCATCCAGATAGACTGGCACGGTGTTGGATTGGTGACTCATAATCATTCAAGACACTTAAACCCACGCAAGCAAATTAATAAATATAAAAAGCGTCCAAGCCGTATGATAAAACTGTATTTAGCCATCATTAATCCGTAAGAAGATTGTTTTTATTTTATTCGTGCAATGATTATTAATCATACGACAAAAGAGGCATATCATTCTTACGTAGGGTGGGACTAATTTCACCTAAGACCTAACACCTTAATTATGTCACAATAAAGCATCCAGCAAAAGCAATCCTTATATATTGAATGTATAAACATTCTAGAGCGAGCGCTGAGACCACCATACGCGCGTGTCTACTGCGTCAACGCCACCTAGCCATACACAGCACACTTTACCCCACCTTACTGCTTAACTGTTAACAATTTATGCGTACAGGTGCGCTTAGTGCCCACAACTCCAAACACTACACTACAATCTCGACATCACACACAATTATGAGTTCTATCTAACTAACGAAACCACTACCTACTCTCTATGGCGTCACCAACCTAGTCTTCAACACAAGCACGGCGACTTATTACTCCCGCACATCTCTACACACCACCGCGCCTACCCTAGCGAGCGCACACAGGACCGCTAGCGATTATCAGTTAGGCGAGATTAATCGCATTCGTGAGCCAATCTGGACAAAAGTGTACATTCTCTTATCAAAAATCACAATATACTAGTCAACCATAAATATAGAGAAAATTTTTCTAATGCCTATTTCTAGATTTTACCATTATGTCTATTTTGTCCGATTAATCCCCTGTGGGTGGGCCGAACTTCTAACAGTAACCGAGTTTGCCGATATACCTTTTGTATCGATAAGACGATTTTAAGCTGAGAGAGTTTATTCGCGATTATCATCGTTATTTTCAACCGATTTTTTGACCAAAATGAATCTTAATACAGAGCGATTAGTGAAAATCAGACGTTAATCCACGCATCAATCGCCCTAGTGCCCGATTATCGGCCGCCTAGGCCAATTTTTGCAACACTGGTTATTAGTGATCCTATTTGTTCCACCTAAACTCATTACTATATGGAGAGCTATCCCAGACTCTTAGCCTACGCCCAAACAACACCGAAGTTGCAGTGGCGAGCGGGCGTCTAAATAACTTCTCAGAGCACTACGACCCCCCCAGTCTAGAAAGACTACGTCGCCTTCTACACATAACACGTAAACAAGTACATGTGATAAACATAATCAATCATCACAAGATAAATTAAGAAATACGAAATATAAACAAAACCAAACATTTCAATCTTTATATACACGCTAATACCAAAAAAAAAAAAGAAAAAGAAGAAGTATTCAAGCCTCAAGACATCATAATATAAACAAGAGTATGTTTTTAGAGCCAATAAACTAACCGAGTTAAACGAATAGATACCAATAACTGAACATAACAAAAAAGTCTTAAGAAATTATCATACAGTTGCTTTATGGATAGAAAATGCGTTGCAAGATCGCCTTCTGCTCTTTTCTCCTCTAAAAAATCGACATGTTGTAGGTTTAGTTACTCAGAGAATATGATTTAGCACACTTAAAACCAATATTGAATTTTGTATTATAGGGTCAGCTAGTAAAATGAGTCGATGTCGATACCGTATCCCCAAAAAGGTAATGATACGCGTTATTGGGTTATCTAAGTAGGACCACTTTGATATATTCCAGAATAACTTTATTCCCATATAGCTTTGAATACGCGTATGCCACACACACATGGAGCGCGTAATTTGGACTTATTTCCTTTGTGGTCTTTGTAGTGCAGCACAGAAACCGAACATCCTATGCATACGCATCTTGGTTTAAATAGTAATCTTCAAAAATATCTCGTTATTAGCTCAGAATGCGCCTTTTGCTAATATTCACCAAGTACATCCGTAATTAACTGTAATATCTCGACTATAATTGATTAAAAACATTCTCATGCAATCTAATCAAACAGAAGGTTGATTACATTGATAAATGATGCGAGCGACGAAATAGACTTAATTTATAGAGTCATCAATATCCCCCCCAACTGAATCTACTTTTCCTCAAATAGCAATAGAAGTTTATAAAACAATGTTATCCCTAAGGAATTATTTTTCCCACGTTAAACATTATCTATGATCTATTACAATACACAATCAAACATCTCACAGAATAGAAATGAAACACTATAAATTCTACATCAGACTAATCATAGTGGACAGGTTAACTAATTCGCTTAATTGCTTCGGTACAACCTAAAGCTAACTACTCGTGACGAGTATTTCTATCATAAGCTATGCAAAGAATACACATCTCACCCGCTAAACTAAGGTGTAACAATTTATAAAGGAGTAAATATGGTTTGTTATTATAAGATTAGGTTTATGTACTCTAATCTAATCTTATCAATACCGTATATTCCAGTGAGCGTGCAAAAAGACCACACACATAGACATCCAACGACTAGATAAGACACATGTGACTGCTCCTACTAATAATTATCCCAACCTCGAATAAGCTAAAGAGTAGAATAGTAGTGTAATAAAATGGGTATGATCCGTCTAACTTTCACCAATAGTAATAAACCAACAAGGCAGTTGAACAATGCATACATGGCCGTAACGACGGAATAGACATGCATGCTCGATCACATCCTCATTCGCGTAAAACCAATGGTTAATGATTAGGAAATGGAAATAAATTGTTTTTAAATAAAAAATTACGAAACAATAGATTAAGTCTAAACAACAGTTACATAGAACATCTTTCCCGACCAAAATTACCAAGATAAAGACAAACTAATTACAACAGCTTGATCATAGATCAAAACACAACCTAAGTAGGCGTTTCCCGTAACGTTCAACTTCCCAATCATCCCATACTTTAACATACTTTACAAGTAATGACGAAATCTTCCACTTTATGCAATACTCAATCATCGTGCGATTATATTACAAATGAATAATCGATCTTTCGTTGTAATTCCTTTGGTAGTGCAACCGATTTATAAATCTCAAACTTTCCTTCACTTTTTTGATCGTTTTTCTAATATTTTTCATGAATTTTTATTTTGCTTCCAAATATATGAGACGAAACTTCCAGAGTCTTTCACCATCTTCACGAGATAAAATTCTGGATAATTCCTTGATAATTTCCCTTTGTTCTTGCGTACTACCATTAATTTGCGTATTGTGCATTAAATTAATAACATGATTTATGCGCGTATAATATTACATTCCCAATTGAAATTGGCAAATTCGAGATCTCCACGTAACCAAAGATAAACACATTACACATTCAAAATTTTCTATCGTTTGTACTTGTGCGCGGAATTTGCACATTGCAATTGGAAATTATAAATTATAAGTCAAAAACAAAAACCCACGTCCAAATGATTTTTACTACCATCACAATTAATGGTACTCGAAGAAACAAAGGAAGTTATCAAAGAATTATCCAAATTATTGATAATCGTGAAGATGAGTGAAACTACTCTGATTTTCGTAATACTCTAGAAGCAAAAAAAATCAAAAAATTAGAAAAACCCAACGAAATTGGGGAGAGAGGAAGAGTAGGGTTGGGATGAAATCGCTTTCGCTACCAAAGGAATTACGAAGGATCTATTATTCTTTGATATAAATCGACGATGTATAGTAATTGATAAAGTGAGAATATATCGACACTTACCTGTAAAGTATGGATAAAGAATGGTAATGATTGAAGTTGACCGTTACGGGAACGCAACTAGTTTTTTTTTTTGATCAATATCAAGATGTGTAATATTGTAGTCTTATCAGTGTTAATAGGATCGGAAAAAGTGTCTAGTAACTGTGTAGTTTAAGACTAATCATATTTGTATTCGTATTTAGTATTTAACAACAATTTATTTCCATTTCCTAATCAATAACCATTGGTTTTTACCGAATAGTGAATGTGAACGCGCATGCATGAGCGAGCGTTCCGTCGTTACGGCATGTATGCATTGTTCACTCTGTCTGTTTATTACTATGTGAAAAGTAGAAGATCCAACCCTACATATACACTACTAATCCTACTCTTTAGCTTATTCGAGGTGGAAAGCCGTCACATGTGTCTATCTCGTCCATATACGGATTTCTAAGTTTGGTCTTTTTTTGCCCACCTGGAATATAGGAATCGTAAAAATTAGTTATGAGTAATAAACCCTAATCCTTATCAGACAAACCCATATTACCTTTATAACTTGTTACACCTTACTTTAGCGTAGAGATGTGAGTATCATTTGCCAAGCTTAGATAGAATACTCTCACGACCGAGCAATTAAGCGAATTAGTTACATTTACCCACATAGATTAGTTGAGATGATTTAATTGTATTCATCTTCCTATTTTCGTGAGATTTTGGTTGTGTACTTTAATAATTCAAATAAATGTTATAGACGGAAAAAAGCCCTTAGGGATCCAATTGTATCATAAACATTCTAAATGCTCTTGAGGAAAAGTAGGATTACAATTTGGGGGATATTTGTGACATCAAATAACACTATTTTATAGCATCATTTATCCAATGTAATCAACCCATATCTGTAAAATTTATTAGCAAAGAATTGGTTACTTAATCAATTAATTTAAATTACATTAATTAACGGAGTACTTGGTGAATATACAAAGCGCTCATTCTGGAACCTTAAACGAAGATTAGTTTGAAGAATTACTATTTTACAACCAATATGCCTATCCATCAAGAAAGCTACTGCGAAACGTGCCTGCCTCACAAAGACACAAAGGAATAAGTCAACAATACCCGCATCCATCGAACACGGCAACTACACCGTACTTCAAGCAGCGCTATCAAAGCAGAATAAACAAAGCTATCTGGATCAAGAGCAAACGTGCCTCACCTACTCCTCAAGACAACCCAATACTCGTAACTCTCAATACATTGCGCCATAACCGCCGCACACTCGCGACATAATCCAGACCCTATAAAACAAAATTCAAAATAGTTATAAGTGTGCTAGAATCATATTCTCGATACTAAACCACAAACAGACGATTTTTAGAGAAACAAAGAAGCAGAAGTGATCTGCAACCATTCCAATCCATAAAAGACAACAGTGTAATTTCTTAACTTTTGTAATCGTCAGTTTCTTGTATCATCGTTAACTCGGTTAGATTTACCCGGGCTAAAAACAATTACATCATGTTATAATTATGTGTTTAAGCTAAAACTTCGGTATACCATGATTAAAAGAAACTGAATGTTTGTTTGTTTATATTTCGATTTCTTAATTTATCATGGAGATTATTGATTATGTTTATCACATGATACTTGTTTACGTGCTTAAGTATGCGACCTATCATTCACTGGTTCTTGACCACATATTTAAAAGCACGAAACATCGGTTGTTTGGCGTACACACACAATCTGGGATAGCTCTCTCATATAGTAATCGTTTAGGGGAACTAAATAGGACACTAATAAACAGTGTTGCAAAAATGGCCTAGCGCCGATAATCGCTACACTCAAGACCCTCCCGCTTGCGGATTAACCCCTGATGAGATGAGAGAGCGTGGCCTTATTAATCATTTTGGTCAAAAATCGGTTAACATACGATTAATCGGATAAAAATCAGCTAAATCGGTCTAATCGGACAAAAATCGGCTATATCGGCAAACTCGGTTACTGATAGAAATCGGCCACATAGGGGATTATCGCCAAACAGACAAAATCGCTAAATCAGGAACATAGGCATATATTTTCAATAACACACACACAATAAATAAGTATCCATCCGATATAATCCCGATTTAATCCCCGCCTAAACTATATCGCAGCGGGTACCCATCCGCCTACTAGAGACAGAGATGCTAATTACTAATCGTGCCTATTAGAGACTGGTTTACATAGAAGTAATGCTTAGTACTAAACTAATAATTTCTCTGATCATTAGTATAGTATTGGAGATTGTGGACTTAACCACCTACTAAATTACCATTAAGCAGTAATGGGTAAATCCACTAATGACTAGGTTCTTTGAACATACACGGTGTCATCCTCTAATTAATTAGAAATCAATATATAAGGATGCTATTAATGCGATTCTTTAATTGTGAACATAATAATGTGATCCTAGTCTTAGGATGAAGTCCCTAAGTCTAAGAATGATAGCCTCTTCGAGAATAATAAATCATGCACTGAATAAATAAACCAATCTTCTAATCGATAATGATGCAATACATTTCTATCATAAGGTCTTGACCGAGTCTTTTATCTTCTACATATTGCTTGCGGGTTAAAGTAGTTCTCTTGAATGATTATATCAGCCAACCAAACCCGCCAGTCTCTCAGGATGAAAACCCCTTTATCTGTTAGAATAGATTAAACTAACATAATTAACATAGTTGGCTAGATAGAATTAAATTAGATTAATAACCAAAATATAAATAAATAGGAGAATTTAACCTCGCTTCAAGTGTTCGACACCCACTTACTACGAATCTACCCACCACCGGGTACACTACCCTTAAGAGTTTGTTTTTGGTTAAGTCGGCAAATATTAACTAAAAACTTGAATCTTATAAATAGTACACCAAAACAACGACACAATCACTACATAATTTTGATTTTCCCCTAAAGTACTTGTAGGGTTGGTCAGCCAATCCTTTCTTGAGGTATTACAAAGGAAACGTGTCATATTACTACTTAAGTTCTTGTGGTAGTCTTAATCAATAGGCTATTTGTCTGATTCTCTCAGTGATTCAAAGGTCCAACAAACCTAGGCGCTAGTTTTCCTTTAATCTAAACAGTTTGTAGGTTTGGTGATTGTTGTTGACGAATTATCAGATGATATGATGTAGGAGGATAGGAAAGGGTACTAGGCACGATATCGAGTTCCTAGTGGTTTTCCTAGCATGGTTTTAGTCTGATCGTTGACTCGGATGTTTTCCAAGGGTAACAAATGTTTCATCAGGAACTTTTGTCCGAATTTCCTAACGTTTTCAGTTGTCCGTCTTTCTGTTTGTTCTAGTATAAATTCTAGTTTAAGTCCTTGCCTTAAGTTCTCTCTAATGTTTGAAATCAAGATCTTATCTCGTCTAAGTTGCTTAACTTTCTTAACGAGAGTTCTGTTTGTTTCTTCCATAACATGAAGTCAACCATCAAAGTGACTTCTTATGGGTGAGAACTAGTTAATCATCAAATAAACTTTACTTAGGGTTCGTCGTATGTCAATCACTAAAATCCAGAGGGTGTTCGTAGGTCAAGGTGAACAATTTTGCTAACGAAACTGCTAGTCCAGTGTAACGACCAAGTCTACTTACCTTAGAATCAACCATTTTCATCCTTTCTCATTGTAAAAGACTAATGTTTGTACGTAGAATTCCATGGAGGTTAATTTCTTCACGAGAGAATTAGGAGTCACATCAGAATTTAGTGTTGTGGTCATAGCTTATGTGCATGTATCAATATTACTAGAAGATTAAAATCATGGTGATTTAATCCAAACTTATCCTACAAGCGTAAAGATGTGTCCCAACGCTAAGGTAAATCACAATGCTTAATTCACGAGGCAAGCTAGTCACATTGAACAAAATTGTCATAAACCTTAAGCTAAGTAACAACTTTGAATCCAACTTAACTCCACAACTCAATCAAACAAGAACTGTCATGAAATTAAGCTAAACATCAAGTCGTTATTACAATCTTAACGCTTTGAAAAGTCTGGTCAATTCTAGGTTCGCTCACAACAAACGAATGGGTATCTATGTCATAGATCGATGAAATTAGCAACAGAAATTTAGGAAAAGTCGAGAAGGCAAGTGAGTTTTGCAAGGAAAATTGGTAAAAGATGATGGAGGAGGTTTTCATGTGATAATATCATGTAAACATCGGTGAGAGGTGATTAGACGTTCTCTATACGATCTCTATCAAATCCAAAATGGAGAGCTTGCACGAAAAAGGTATTAGTCGTGTAGATTGTCATAACTCCTTGTAACTAGTGCGACGCGATTAGGTCCCGCTGCTTGAGGATGTACACATAGCTAATTTTATGGAATTGTGGTTTTTTTATAGACGCACAAGGTCGATATGATTCTTCAAAAAAGTCAAAAGATCACGTAAAGAATATAAAAACCGCTTTGTTTGACGTCGGTGCTAAAAGGGTGTTTTTGTGCGACCTCTCTTAGTACCACGTGTAAGTCCATGAAACGAAGAGTAGCTAGTTGCGGAATATGTAATGGATACTGTAAAAAACTATTTGTAGCATATAGATCGTTTTGCCATCCTAGGTTATCATAACATAGACACGGCAGCAGAATAACAATTAAGAACAACAATGTTATGAACAAGTTTTTATTCATACACTATATACTATTCGACTTATAATCATCACTTATGAACTATTACAAACTAATAACTAACTATTAGACTCTCATTGGCGAGAGATCTAACTATGATGGATACCAAAACTATTTACCTTAGCCCTCCTTTTATAGTATAAGGATCAAGTTTACATGGAAACAAATAATTGATAATAATGATAAAATCAATCGAGTTAATCATATCATTATCTTTTGACCAAATCTTTCAATTCTTTATCTTTGTAGTATTTTTTGGCCCTACAACTTTGTTCCTTCATTTTCATCTTGTTTCATTCGTGTTTTATCTTATCATCTCAAAAATATAATTCACAACAATCTTCCCCTAGTTATAATGACAAAACCAATAAGTACAAACTTCACCTGAAGTTGTATAATCGAAGAAACTTGCCCCTTAATTCATGCTATACCACCAAGAAGTCATCAAGCGCCATAGCAAAGCTTCCTTCCCTTTAGTCACATCAAATAGGGACTTCCGTAGAGTTAAGCAAACTTGTGAACACTTCCCTCCAGTGTAACATGTAGAATGGTTAAACAGGTTACACAAAAAGCTTCCCCTGAAAGTAAGCTAACCCATCTCTAATCTCGAACTCAGAAGGCACCAAGGGTAATTGATTGATGAAGAAAAAAGGGTGGTTGAGTAATAACCCATATAGTTGAAATATAGAATTCCAAACATGTGTCATATATCGTTGCACAATACATATGACACAAACTTATACCAAACAAAATATAAGTAGATCCAATCTCTTCGACAAAATCCTCATTTATCCTATAAAATGAGACCAACAAATCACAACACGTAACTCCTAAAAGTGATAGCGCAAATGTATGTATATGCACATAAGTAATCCGTACACATGCTAATTCATCCAGTCTTCGTCTCCAACAATTAACACAAACAAGTTATCTTTTAAAAGTCATAGCCGCAAAACAATCTTTAAGATATAATAAACACGCACCTTGGAAACCCATCTACAACATCCAATAGAGGCAATACCAATTTTCTTCAAATAACCCAAAACGAGCACAATTTCATCATTGTATGAGATCCCAAACACTCCGTGTTGTCCCATATCCCATACAAAGCTAGCAGAATTAACAATAACCTATACAGCTCCTTAACTGAGTATCTAGCAGAATAACATTCAAACAAATAGCAACACTTATTCTTCCCAAAGCTGTCACTAACTTGTCACATATCTGTTGCAAAACTGTCACAGAAGGCCATGCTCCTTCCTTCCATACCCTTTAGTGACACAAAATCGTTTACTGACGTCGCTTAACACTAGCAGAATTAACCCAGAATTAGCATATTAATCCACGAAGCGACCAATATAAAACATTGACCATAAATTAGAACCTTGCGAGCAGAATTAACTCAACAACTACCAGTATTAACTCAAACAGTCAGTATATAACCACACATACAAGCAGTATTAATCAATCCAAGTCTGCTCTAATCAACATCACATCCAAATATATATGGAAACAAAATAATCCCTATCAATAAGGATCCATATATACCAACAAGTTAGGACTTTAAAAAACATACCAAATCTGCCTCTTAAACCTCCACAAAGTATTAAGGGAAACAATCGACAATTCCATTTTAGCAAATCCTAAATATTCGCACACCAAATCCACATACTCCATAAACCCTAACAATTAGGTTTTAATCACATTCCCCTAATTCATTCCTAAGTCCACTATCCCCATAACTGTTTCCATAAAAACATCATATCATCCTTTATCTGATGTAAAAACACATAATAAAAACATGCTCTTTTATCGTCAAACATCATACACATTACTATCCCTTCAATCCCCAGCATCCTGTCTCATATCTCTTCTCCTTTCTCGCCGTTTAATCATCAACCACATCCACGCGACCCCCAACCTACACCATAATCCATGAACGCCATAATGAGAACTTCACATTCACAGCAACAAATATGAAAAACAAAACGATTCTACTTACTGAATTAGGTTTGTGAAAACCTAGTTCACCAATTCCCACTTCACCGAAAACTAATACGAACATCTTTTCTTCATAAAAACAACACACAAACCTTGTATAAACCCTAGATATCAAGAAGCACCATCCTCTGATACAATATGTACAAAACCTAAATTGTAGGCTTCATAGATCGTTTGCCTATCTAATATCATAACATTGATCATGCAGCGGAATAACAATTAAGAACAACAATGTTATGAACAAGGTTTTTATTTATAAACTATATACTATTCAACTTTAATCAGTCGACTATGAACTATTACATAAACTAATAAGCCAACTATTAGACTCTCATTGGAGAGATCTAACTATGATGGATACCAAAAACTATTTACCTTAGACCTCCTTTTATAGTATAAGGAGTCCAAACAATTACATGGAAACTAAATAAAGAAAAAATCAAACAGTTATCAATCTTATCTTGACCAAATCTTTCAATTCTTATCTTTTGTAGTATTCTTTGACTACAACTTTGGTCCTTCATGTTTCCATCTTGTTTCATTCGTGTTTTGTCTTATCAACTTAAAATATAATTCCAACAAGATAACTTTATCCTTTACATCACAAAATATCAAAACACAAATGTAAACATATTAAGAGTAAAGAGGCTTGTCCTTTGCATTAAGAGTGCTAGGCTATGGGATCGAGTACAATTTGTTACTGAAGAAATTATTGAACAAGGGAATCGTTGGCCAAATATCGAGGTAAGAACTACATGGGATAGTAAGATTATTTGGGTTGTACCTCCAAATGGAGGAACAATCTCCGTATATGAAGATTTAAGGTAAGAATAAAGCTCCCAACATTGAATATATATATGAGTGCTTTAAATGGAATAGAAGGACTTGTGAAGGAATTATCACATTCATATGGGTCTTGAAGTCGTATCTGAATCTAAGTTATGGAAGTGATATTTGTATGGTACACAAAGTCTTAGCTGTACAGACCACAAGAGTCTTATTACATTTGGTAAGAAGGTTCTCCTATTAAGTCGAGTAGCGTGAGTGAGGTTACAGAGGTCCGCGACAAGGACTCCTTATCGTCTAAGAAGATAAGCTATTTGTTGATGTCGAGTATAACCAAAAAGAAGGTAGGTACAGTAGATTTGAATAATGAAGATTGAACATTGCCTAAAAATCTCATAGTTTGATATAAAGACATCAAAAACCGTCCTTAATGTGAGACATCCAGGAGAAACTGTATTTGGCGTATGAAATTGCAAATGATGATCTATAAATAAAGTTCTAAGGCAAATCTGGTGTTAATGAATTAACGTATCGAAATTTTATTGATAATCAGAGTTCGTTATTCATTTAATGCCGAGTATGGCATAGATATTAGTACTGACCTTCCCGAAGCAGTTAAAATTGTTAACGACTTTTATCTAAGTAAAACAAAATAAAATTTTACCGTAAATGTGGTTTGGAAGTAACATTGTTTGAAGATTTCTTTAAAATAAATAACTCATGTGAAAAAGATTCTATAAAAATTATGTATCATACGTAATTTTTCGTATGTGTTCTATTTTTTGACTTTCAAGAATATTGACGTTTAAACATAAGTTTTGAACGGTATAGCTTTAAAACTAGCAATCATAGAAATCAAAATTTATTACTTCGAAAGGATTGTAAGAAAAGGTTTTTTGTTTATTATTTTTTTTGTAATTGATAGAAATTTTGACTAAAAGACTTCGAGTCATCTATATTGGTACCATCTCCGGAACACAAGCCTAGGCGGTACTTACAGTTACTCAGCGCGGGCGAGAGAACACATCCTGATGGAATCACTTTCTCATAAATCCTATTGTTTTATTTGTAATCTCCAAGGTCCAAATTGTATGACAAGACCACTAGTTGCGACTACACAATGTCAATGAGTTGTTCATAGTGCGACTAAGGATGAAATCTAATTCGTCGTTAGATGCGGTGTAATTCAGACTCTCCTAACAAGTGATAATATGTGAGACATGGCATGTGATAACCGTGACGTGATAGAATAGGGCAACAACTGAGTAGTTGTGTACCCAAATTAGTATATGAAGAAAATATTTCAAAATAGTGTTTTCAAAATAGTGTATCTCAATAGTATAACCAAGATAATATATCCAAAATAATGTATTTAGCGTTGGCCAGCCGACAACTAAATGTTGGGACGTATTCGAAATAGTGATTAGTATAGTATTAAAAATAGAAAATAGCAGTATAGGATCCCTGCTGTATATAGGGAGCTAGCATAGCGAAAGACGAGTATGCATGGTGACATATAGTATTGAGAAGTGTCATAAGGGCAACTTTTAGGGGGTTACTAAATATCCAGCGATAGAGATTATATAGTAGTAAGCCAACATTGTAGTATTGCTTGAAGGTAAGCATTGGCAATAGAAATAGGAATAAGCAATCAGGCTCATGTATGCAATTAACAATAGTAAGTTAATAGAAAATAATGATGATTCAAGTAATACAAAGCAATAAGACAGTCATAGGACAACAACATAACACATAAAACAGGTAAGTACACATAAGGTCGAGGTGATTTTCAGGTGATCTTAGGATTTCATTTCCCCCCCCCCTCTAACATAACTTCAGAAAACTACCCCCATCATTTCATGGTCCTTCGTGAATTATGGCAAACTTGATCATGCTTATGCATAATATAGGAAAAACTATGAAATGTTCAGCAGCCAACTTCGTCATGTTCTAGGTTTTGTAAAAAGTTTTACGTTGTTTAGTTGCGTTTAAATTTTTGAAAAAAACAGCATTCTCTATAAACCATGGCTTTGGATATCAATCTGTCACACCCTGCTCGATAGCGGAAACACGAAATGTCGACGTAAGATTAACATCGCACAAGATACAAAATATACCAACTTGTGACATGAAATTTTAGATTACAAACATTTAGGAATTTCAACCTTAATTAGTTAAAAACCCTTGTCTTTAGAAAACGTCCTGGTAGTAGGGGTCTTTGATTTTCATATACCGATCTGATAACAATGTCGATCACACCTGAAAATGATACTCGAAAAGGTCAACATAAAGTTGGTGAGCTCGTAGGTTTAGAAGTAAACCCAGTTGTTGTGCTATAATATAAGAGTGTGGACAATAGTGTAGTATGAAAGCAGAATGCATACAATAGTATTTAGATCACAACACATCAACATATCATACCAGGGTATCCCAACCCATAATCAACTTAATAGAATCCCGCGCACTTATAGTCCTCCGAACCTATCGCCTACCAGCTTGAGCTACACAATCGGCTAAATAGTGTGTGGCAGAAATTCACATTGGAACTTCGCATAGATTGATCTCATAGTATTCGCATAGTATTCACATAGTGTTCACATAGCATTCATACACGCAATCATAGGCACATAGCATTGTCCAAAAATAAATAAGAGATTTTGTATAGTAGTAAAAATAGTTGAAATAGATTTTGAGTATCATTTTTCTCCAACGGAAAAGAGTTTGAAAAGTGGGGCTACAAGAACTCACCTTTAAATAAAGTGATAAGTAGCTGATAGTGTGATAGTCAAACAACGGCGTACGATGGCTTCCTAACACGACCTAGCAATTTGTTTGACTTAGAATTATATTTGGAAAATTGTATTTATATTGATGCATAGAGTTTGGGACACAGTTTAGTTTCCGTATTACTGCTTTTAGTCGTAGTGTTTGTATGTTGTCGATTTAGACTCAGAGAAAGACAATGTCAAAGTATGTATGTTAGATTTTATAATACTATACTATATAAGAAAATAGACAAGTAATAGATAACAAGACAAAAATAAAAGATATTAAAAAAATGTTTCCGTAATTTACCCGGTATAGCACAAGTTTACCAATTTTAATGTATTGATTATAAAAATGACACTTTTAAATTACCTAAAACATTAGCAGAATTTAATAAATTATAAAATTATAAAATATAATTTTCGTCTTTTAGTCGATTTATTAAAAATAGTAATATTTTAATTATTCATCTTTTGTCTGATATCTAAAAAATATGTATTAGTAAAAAAATTATAAGTATAAAATATTTTTATGAATTTTTCAGCATGACCCACTCGTTTATAAGACTTCACAGCCTTTAAATCTTATTTTCACACTTACCCCAAATAGATTCAATCGCAAAATGCTCCCCCCCCCCAAAATTCAACGTTTTCGACCAAATTTTACCAACCACGTTTCCAAAACGACTATTTTAACTAATTGACTTCTATAGATATAAGTATACAAAATCCGTTTTAAACTCTTAGTTCACTATTTTTCACTATTGGGCCTTAACGACCCAATATTAGATTAAAATCTTTAGTTTTAGTATTTATCTATAATAAGAGCCCAAAAAGAAGTTTTACTAGTTAGCTCAATTAAGTAAAATTCAATACTAACAATAAAACAAAAAAAACAAAGTCGCAAAAAGCAAAATATAAATCAACAAAATAAGCCATAGTCGCGCGCTTAACTACCATTATGGACAATCCAACCCAAAGACCACAACTAGCTAATAAACTCTTTTTAACCGATATTTTCCCGACTAGATAAACACGATCAATAAGTTCAAAAAAGCCGAACAAAAATCCCAAAAAATAAGCCGAAGCTTATTGGGCCTGAGTTGGTCGTGGTTGTATAAGCCGAAGAAAAAACAAACACTACCAAAAGATATATTAACCCAAAAAGTACGTACAATAAGTTATAAAATAAGAATAACACTTCTAATATCGAAATAGCAAAACCAAAACCACAAAATAGAGTCAAGGACACACAAGAGCACAATAAGCCGTGACATATTTGTCCTTATTTGCCGAACATAGTAAAGCAAAAAATACAGCCGAATAGTGCTTAAAAATACGCGAAAAGCTACGAGTACTTTTAGTTACCAAGATAAGCTATAAAAATAAGCTAACAAAAAAAATAACAAAGAGGGGTAAAATTTACTAAAACCATTTTTCATTTTTTTCCTTTAGTGTCGACGCAACATAACAAAACACGCTATACAAAGCTTATTAAATAAGCCAAAATAAGCTGATAAAACATTATTATTAATAATGTTTTTTTAACCAACACAACCACCTATATTAAAATGACAAATCCTAGTTTATCTCTCTTTCTTTCTAGCTCGACTAAACGCACCCATATTTAGTGTTTCGTAGATTTTCTCTTCATGATTATTAGAAAACGCACCGACAACTAACATCTAATGCACATTAGACATTCAAAATTACAAGAATTAGTGAAATAAAATGACTTACAAAAGAGGGTTTTGAAGATGAGAATAACACGAAACCACAACCAAACATTGATTTTTATGACCCAGCGCGACTCTTAGAATTAACCCGCAACATTAAGCTCTTAATGTTCTTGAATTAGAGTTGGAAAATGATATGTTTTATTTTGTTTTAGATGCGTCCCGAAATAAAAGATAGGAAAAGAAGAAAATTATATGTGTGTTTTCTGCAAAGCGAGTTGACCTAAGTTAAACAATGGTCGAAACCTAACTATTCCCCACGCAGCGGCGCTAAAACTTGATTAATAAGTTAATCGTAAAGACTTCAACACAAGTTTTACAACTCCCTAGCACATACCTAATCGTTGTAGTATATAAAGTAAGACCCAGGGGTTGTTATCAGTTCTCTATGAATAAGTCTTTGGGAAGCTCGAACAGAAACACAAGTCTACAGTGGTATTAGAGAATTCTCTTTTGTATTTTTATTTTATAGAAAGCAGTAAAAATCATTGGTTTGAGATGTTGGTTTGATTAACAAACTAAATATAAACTAATCTACTGGTAATAACTTTATGATAAAAAGATGTATTTACTTAATCATGTACTACTCCTTAGATTGCTCATCCTATCCTAGCTTGCTTTGTCACGCTGTATGAACTGTGTAAGTAATTTCCCATCATGAACGAATTACACAACCCTGCCGTCTATTTAATATTTAGTTAAGGCAACACATATAAGGTAGTATAAAGACTATACAATTCCCCTAAATAGTATTAAATGCTAAATGAAATATCTTAGAGGGATACACCAAATAAGGGGTAAGGTATTATAGAAACGCTACCGGATGTATCCTTTCTACACACTCCAGTTCCTAGACGTCTATGCCATTTAATAACTTATGGCTATTTTCCTAAAGCCTTAACGCCCATCCATCACAAGAATCCCAGAAACATTAAAAGATTATCTACATATAAGTTTCATGCAATCATAAATAAATACAAAGGAGCGTTTAGCCAAGCATGTTATAAAGAAAGAAAGAGCATAAATCAATCAAACAACACATAGACATATTGAATGATTAATGATAAACAATCTTACTTGATTAAAACATGGATTAATGTCAGTTATAATAGGCCTAAAAGCTTCTAGAATGATTAGGGTTTGTCTCCCAAAAGGTATACAAAGTTACACACTTAAAACCCTAAAATCGGTTTTGAATTTATAGGAAAAACGATATGACAGCGTCAAGTAATGGTCGCGACGCCGTCACCATGTCGAATCTTCTAGAACTGATTTAAGTCGGTTGCGTCCTGACGCCGTCGTCAAATCCTCGACGCGGTCACTAGAAAGATCACACGGCCTCGCTATGATTTCGACGGCCGTCTCCACGTCCTGTGACATCAATTCTTTAAGAATTTTGGTGTGGTCCTATCTATTACGTTTTCTTCTCCAAATGAGCCCACGCACTGTGAATTACCTCCAAATGTCCACCAAGTGCTAAAACCTAAAAACAAATGATTAAGGCACATAATCGGGCATATTTGCATGATTTAGGGGGTTAAATGACCCTGAAAAAGTGTATAAAATGACACCTCATCACTTAGGACATGACCATGTTACCATAGACAATGAATTTGATCCACTTTTTCATATCCCACACCCAACATTACAAATGGTGAAAGTAGCAGAGGCAACCATAGGTTCCCAATATGCTACAAGTAAGAAGCCTTCTATAGCTGCAAGTGAGAGACCATCACAGTCAACCATATGTTTCTAATTTGCTTCACAAGTTGCTGTAAATGCTTTTAAGAGACCAAACCAGAGTACACCTCAGACTACTACATATCAAATACCATCTCAAGTAACACCTCAAGTTGCTGCATCTCAAAGACCATCTCAGCATACACCTCAGATTGCTACAAATTCATCTTAAGGACCTTCATAGGCTACATCTCAGGTTAAAATGACCAAGCATACTATTAAATGGTTCTCACTAGTGAAAATGACCAACTCATCTGTTAAAAGCGTCTCACCTATTAAAGATAGTGGTAAAAAAAATTATGGATTGAAGGCTAAAGTGATGTTTCTTTAGGTATTATAGAATGAATTTATGTATGTATTAGATGTTTGAAATCTTCCTTAAGACTTTATTTATGTATTTGGTAATTGCCTAAACATTATTGCTTCCTTTTGGTACTTATAGTTAAATGCAAGCAGTTATGTTACAAGTGTTTCATACCCAAATTAGATGAATGCAATTGGTTGTTTCCTACTTATTAGCCAGTGTGATGCTATAAATTTGTTTTAAAACTAATTAACAAGTTTAAATTTAATAAAAATCGACAACCTATGTAATAAAGCACTACGTGCAAGAACCCCTGTAATGTGTAGTGTAGGATTGGTAAATCCGAGGTCGTTCCCAAGAGCTAATGGGCGTTAAATCTGAGTTTAAAGGTTTGGTCACGTTTAAAGCTATTTTGATATTAAAATGCAAGCAAAAAAATAACAAATTAAAAGGGTTTTACTAATCAATGGAGAACTCGTGCTACCTGGTTAATCCCTATCAATGAAAATAATCCATTCAAGTACAAGTCTAATGACTGTTTTATGCTGATTCTATACAGCCAGGGCTCGATAAGGCATCGTAACCTGCTTATACATTCCACTATCTCAATCCCTGTGATCACGGAATCGAGAATCTAGTTTTGTATCCATTAAACCCCAACTATCCTAAAGACCTGTCTGAAAAAAAAAAGAATAACAATTGAAACTAAACCCTCCTAAAAGGATTTCCCGTGCTTTACAAGTACCTAATCTAATGCATGCAGTGATATGGCAACCCCTACACTAAGAACATATTCTAACCTATTCTTAGTATCCAAATAGACTATATTTCAATTGTGCAAGCCTAGTTTATAGCTACAGGGATCTACACTAGCCTCAACACTACCAAAACACGAGAATCAAACAACAGTAAAATAAGATATCCATTCAAACGATAACTAAACATGAAATAAGAATCAAAACATTAATAAAATCATAACAAGGCTAACACAAATATGTTTATCCAATCATGTTGTAAAGTACATGAACAAATATTAATAAATCATTGATCGAATTAAACATAATGTTTGATACAATTTACTTGATGTTAAGCTAATAATGATGACATTCGGGACTGAATTCAACCTTAAAAAGTGATTAACGAGTGCTGGAAAATGCCTTGGGATGGTGCCCTAGTCGTCCCCTGAGATGGGAGGAAGAAGGATGATGAAATATGCAGAATTCAGCCTCTATTTATAGGCTTCGAATCAACTACGGCGTAGTTGAAAGTGATGAACTACGCCATAGTCAAAATAGCTACACCGTAGGTGCTGATATATTACCAACGCACGACGATAAAAAGCTACGCGTAGTTTTATAACTACGCTGAAATGAATATATTTGCAACAATTTGATTGATGATGAAACCTATTAAATAATATGACAGGCTTTAAGCCCCTGAGATTCATTAAAGTTTTCATATCATGGTCCTTTGTGCCTTATTATTCCAAAGCTTATTACAAAAGCACATCTTATAGTTTTCAATGTATTCAAGTCATAAATAGCTGATCCATAAAACTTATAATATTTGCGCACATGTAGTTCCTTCCATAATGAACTCCAAACCATAAGTAAATAACTCCATAAGTAAATTGTCATTAAAAGAATCCATCTTTTACGTCATTTCGTTCCCATGCCTTAATTAACCTTTAGTTCCTGTAGTTAAACTAACTATGGCGTAGTTAATAGTTCCAACTACGCCGTAGTTTTTCCAATGCATGTTTCCTTCATTAGCAACTAATAACTACATCATAGTTCCTGCGGGTTAACTACGTCGTAGTTGTGACATTAGCATAATCCTTCTCCAACAATGATTAACTATGGCGTAGTTAATGTGTCGAACTACGCTGTAGTTTCCTCTTGAATGCAGTTTTTCTTGTTGTTTGTCCTTTTTGCCATTTTTCGCATCTTTTTCGTTCCAATGCCTTAATTATATACCTAAAATATATGCAAATTAAGTACCAGATTCTTCTAAAATAGTATGAAATAAGGCAATAAACGCGGAAATTTGATATATAAAACTATTAAACATTTTATGTCATCAAATATCCCGCTACTTGACTTCTACTTGCCCTAAAGTAGACCTTTTAAATAATTCTCAAAAGGATATCCCCAAGTTATCCAAGAAGATATTAATTTAAAAATTACCTATGCTAGAAAATTCTAAACCGAGCACCTCACGAAAGGAAAACAAATCACACTCATACTCTTACTAATTTATGTGTTTCATTTTTGATGATCACTCAACTGCTCAGTCATGGCGAGTATTCTATCAAAAGCTTGGCAAGGATACTAATCTCCACCACTAGAGTCTTGATGCAACTGTTCAAAAAGGCAAATGGGTTGACACAACATAAAGACTTACAGGCTGAATCATTCTTACAATGCAATCATTATCAATACCAGTATTCCAGAAAAGGTGACAAAACCATAAATGCTCGCCTAAATCCATGAATGAGACACCTGTGATTGCTCAATTTCTTAACTCGAATATGCTAAAGGTTAGGATTCAGAACGATAAGGGTAGGATAAAGACATGGGAATAATATTTAATAGGTGTAACATAAAGACACATAATAAATAGTTTCCTAAATCCACAATCTCCCCGTCACTAGTCGCATTCAAATCCTATAATGTGAAAACCAAGGGTCAAGAGTCAAGAGGTCTTCATCATACACAAGTTAATGCGTATAAAACAAAATGTAATGCCTCATAATCTCCATAACATGTAATAACCATGAATATAAGACGCATTAACTCGGGCTTCATCATTAATGAACAAAAAAAATTATGTGCTATTTTTTTAAAAAAATTTTAGGCATATTTAGCACATAATTTAACCAAATAATCTAAAAATCACACATTTCTATTTCCTTTCCCCCACTTAAGATGTACAATGCCTCCATTGTACAAATATAACTTAAATAGAAAGGAGAGATAGAAATGGTACGGGTTTATAAGAACTACATGTTTACCAACACCATAACAGATATAAAACATCGCCAGCTAGACAAGGCGGGAAAACTACCACTATAATAAAAGATAAAAGCTGATATATATTTTTTTTGATTAGCTATAAACTAATAAATGAACTCTTGCTTGCATGCTTTTTTTTTACTTTATTCACTATTTTTTTATTTTTTTTGATGCAAAACAAGGATACAATAAAATAGAAATTACAAACTGATGCGTATTTTATTTTAAAATATATTTTATTCAAATTTTAAATTTATAAAACTCGCTTTACCTTTACAAAGGCACTAACGGGCAGAGAACCCGGTTGTGAGTAGTGTAGAGATGGTAAATCTGAGGTCATCCCAAGAGCTAAGTGTCAATTAGTCTTAATTTGAAGTGTCACGTTTTAAAGTAGTTTTAAGATTGATTTTGAAATTAACAAGAAAATAAATATGCAAAAATTAAAAGAGATAGAAGTTATCAGGGAGAGAAGCGTGCTAGCCTAGCCATTCCATTACTACCATTATAACTATGTTTTCCTGTGTAATGTTATACCATGGTTTTATTAGTGGTTTTCAAAGTCGACAAACCTGAATAGATATCTTTAGTCTGTCCTATAATTTCTGCGATCCTGAATCCCCCAAAAGTCACGAAGGTAGGGCAACCAAGTCATAGTGATTAATCTAAACTATCCCAAGAACTAGTCTAATAACCTATGCAGATTATTAACCCTCTATAAAAGAGTTCCTGTGCTTTTTAAGTATATTAAGTGATAGAGGCGGTAGCAGGGTTAGTTCGTATACTAGGGTTAGAATAATCATCCTTCCCTAGTACCCGGCTAATCCCATGTTCAAGTGGTAATCTAATAACAGGATTAACAAGATCTAAACCACCCGCAATACTACCAAAACCCAAGGTTACACGATAGTCAAAAGGATATCCAACAAAACCATGATCTAACAGGAAAACAATATTATAACGATAGTAGATTGGTGACTAGGCCAACACTTAAAAAGCTTAGCCGCTCATGGAAACAACACAGCAAGAATTAATAAAGGTAATCATGGATGGAAAACTCATAATTCTTACAGAAGTTGTTTATTAACGATTAAATACAAAAGTAAATTAAGTGTGATCTCCCTTGGACTTCTGATGGAATTCTTTAAGCTATGGAGGCCTTGATCACCCCTTAGATTTGTGGTGCAATGGTTGATATCGAATTGACTGAATGAGGAGTCTATTTATAGATTTCAAATAGTTTACGGCGTAACCTTTTAGGGGTTTATGCCGTAAACTGCAGACGTGCACTTTCCATCTTGTAGTCTTAAAGGATGTTACGGCGTAATCAATTTTCCACGTTACACTGTAATGTTGACTCAGAAAACTCATCCTCCCATAATAATAATGTTACGACGTAAACCTTGCATGTGGTTACGTCGTAATCTTGCTGGGTGACATGTCTTGCCTCAAATAGGTTACGGCGTAACACTATCATAGGGGTTACGCCATAAAGTCTCATAAGAATCCGTGTTTTCTTCATCTTTACGTCCTTTTCACGTGTTTCTTGTCATATACTTGCATTTTACCTGAAAATAATGAAATAACCATAAAAGTATCAAATTCAAGTATTTATAAGACAATTACAAGTATTTTTAGGGGAAAATTGACACTAAAAAGTATCAAATATTTGATGTCATTACAAACACATATATACATAAGCATCTGATGTGTCGTTGTGTGATTGTAATTTATATTTTAAGTTTTAAATTTATATTTTGTCGACTTAACCAAAAACAACACTTTAATAGGCAGTGTACCCAGTCAGATGGGAGTTTCATGGTAAGTAGGGTTTCAATCACTAAGAGCGAGACACAATCTTTAAATTTATTAATATTTTGGTTATCTAAACTAAGTTAATTCTATTCTATGTTGAACCTATGATAAATCTATGTTAATCCTAAATCTAACGGATAAGGGGGGTTTTCAGCTTGAGAGACTGGCACGGATTTTGTGGTGACTAAAATCAACTTAAGACACTAAAACACACGCAAGTAAATTAACAGAAGATGAAAGAGCG
>BQNB010018863.1:7016-67681 GCA_026074375.1 Tanacetum coccineum | reverse complement strand
AACTTCCTTTCCACAAAGAAGTTCCCGGGCTCGGAGCTTTACTCTCGTTTTCATCCGAAAATGAGGAAAAAGTTTATAACCCCGGGATTTTCACTTCTAAAAGAGTTCATACTTCTCTTCTCCCGGAACTATCTCATCAGGGCCCTAAAGCTTTCAAAGTCATTAAAATTCTTGGAAGCCTGATGGAGATTTTTCCTTGCTCTTACCAAGAGGACATCCGAGTCTCCACTTCTATCCCCCTTGACCAACTCAAGTATGTGGGGATTGGGTCAAGCTAAGTGACCTAAAACAAGCGCTTCGTGGGTGGCAACCCATGCTTATCCTAGTATTATCGTAGTAGTAGTATGGTAGTTATGTAGTAATGAATACGTGTTTTGTTGTTATGAGAGGCTCGCCTCTTCCATTTTCCGTGTTTTGTGTTTTGTTTTGTATGTCCATGATTGCCCGGATTTTTGAAGCCTCTCGTGCTCGCGGTTTTTGTCCTTCGTTCACAAGAGCTTCAAATCCTCAGCTTCATTTTGGGAATCCGATATCCAAATCTTACCGACTAATGTTTTTCTTTTGGCATACTTAATAAACGGCCCTAGGATTTACGTAGAGACCCTTCTTAAAATATTGAGGACAATGTTTAATTTTAGTATAGAGGGATCTTCGATTTGATTGTGCCTGCAGTCGTTGTTTTCGCGTAATCCCGTTTTAACACCAAAATTTCAAAAAAAAATGAAAAAAAATTTAAAAATTTTCAAAAATAAAATAAGTGTTTTGTCACAATTTTGACTTTACTGCTGGGTAGAATAAGAGTAAATTTTGACTCGATCGAGCGTGTTGAGCTCTAGCTTGTTCCTTAACTTTTAGACTAAGCGACTAAGCTATTGGGCGGAAAATTCGCAAAGAACGAAAATATGATTAAGTTAATTATGATGTTGGATGCTACTAAACAAGGATTATTTGGAAATCTTAAGAGCTATGTGTGTTAATTGTGGTTTTTTCTCCAATAAGCTTTAACCGAATAATAATACGTGCTATTTTTTGAAAATGAATACTTATTCAATTAATTTTGAATGTATAGTCGTTATCAATAATTTTAGTTTCATAATTTATACTTAAATTTTTTAAAAGAAAATTTTCTCTATATCTTGGTAGTTATATTGTTAAAAAAAAGAAAAAAAAATGAAAATAAATTGTGTTTAGGTTTAATAATAGTTGTAAACTGTGGGCTAGGTTAAAAGTTGTGCTGCATCTGCCGGCTCCAATCCGATGTTACAGCCTTCTAAAGAAAGCCCATAGTAAGATAATAATCCGAGACTGATAAAAGGGTTTGCTGCATCTTGCCGCGCTCACAACCGATATTGCAGCTTCTAAAGGTCGCGGATTTCCTTAAGAATGAATAATTTATTAAGTGTAGTAACACGTTAAATTTAATATAGGGAAAATCTTTTTTTCTTAAATTTAAATATGCTTTTGAACTAAGACTGTTTTATTTTAAGTTTTTCTAAATAAGCTATGTATATACGGGAAGCCTAAGAGTTTTTGAAACCAAAGGTCCGTAAGTCCCGATACTAGTCTCTGTGGGGTGTCAAAATCCTGGTCACTTAGCCGCAAGGTTGGGATGTGCCAAGACGAAAGTCGCTACATGGGATGATCTCGCCTTCAAACTCATTATTCTCGGGTGGAACGTGAAGCATAGATTTTTGCAAAACGTTGATCCATGGTTGAAATTCGAAATGGCATATTCACCTAATATATAATAATTGTCGGGAGTGAAAAGTTTACAAGTTGCAAATATGAGTATTGTTCAGCATATTTAACTCTATTAGCGGTGTGTTGATTTGTTTTAAGCTTGGTTTGGAATAAGGTGGAAAAAAGTCGGGGGCCGGGTCGATGAATTTATCCTTTTTAGGAGCATTTTAGGATTGAAATGCATCTTGTTCTATGATCCCTAAAAGTTATAAAAATAATGAAAGTCAAATATGTTAGTTAGTTGCTTAATATGAAAAGTATAAAAAAATGAGAAAAATGAAAAAAAACAAAAATATGTGTAGGAATAAGTGTGTATTTAATAATGGTAAAAACGGGGCTTTTTAAAACTCTTGATTCTTTCATTCCCCTTGACGAACGCTTAGCTACTTTTCGAGGTTATTAGTCGAGGGGGATTGAGATTCTTAGTTTTCTAAGTGCTTACTTGTAGCATTGCGTGAGGACACGCAATAGTTTAGTATGGGGGATTTCACTCACCTTAGGTGAGTTTTATTTTTGTGAGCCCCCTCTCTTTTTAATTAATGTATTTTATTTGGTTGTGAGTGTGTGTGGGTATTTAGTGGGGTGTATGTTATATAAAGTGAGTATTTTAATAAAAGGTGATTTTAGTTGTAAGGTGAGTTCTTATTACGGTTGAAAGTGAGTTGAGGTGAGTTTTAAAGTTGGAGAGATAAAGCTGATGTGGCGCTAACGTGTCAGGTGGGTTTTCACCCCTTATACCATCCAGCCTAAGAAGTGACATATGTCACCCTAAGATGTGGTTCCCTAAAATGAGATGGATGGTCAAGATTGCATAACCTTATATTTCTATAAAAGTAAGATTAAAAGTCTGAATTTTTAAGACTTTTAAAAAAATAAAATCTCCTAAATGCTTTATAATATATTATAGATTTGTTTATGTTCGTCCATCGCATCTTTTTATTATATACTTATACAAAATAACACTTAGGAAACAACATATTGTGTATATTCTTGAAAACTTTATTTTATTTTGTTCGTTCGTTTATGTTTCGCTCGTTTATGGTTCGTTTAGTGTCTTATTGAAACAAACATAATACGAAACTGAACTACATTTTATTTCTTAATAATCGACAAAATAAACATAGAAAATCCGTTTTCGTTTAAGCCGATCATGTTCGTTTTATTTGCCCGGCAAAAATAAATTAAACTTAACGAAAATGTAAAGGCTACTGCTTTCACTTTTTTGGTTGCAGTTAATACTGGGTTTTTGTATTAAAATATACAACACACATCCAACCATATTGAAAAAGTAACAGAATTGGTCAAGCTTTAGTCGACTTTAGGTGGACTTAAAATAGAGACTGTTCGAGCTTTAGTTGACTTTATATGCAAAAGGAAAAAACAAGAAATTTTTTTAACAAAACAAAAAAGAAACCTAACACAATCAAACAAACATTTTTTTAACTAATACTAATTTAAACGAATCTTCAATCAAAACCGAATATCAAATCAAACGATTACTATAAACCTTAACACAATCAAACAAACATTTTTTTTAAATTGTAAGACATAAAGACTAGTTGAGCTTTTGATGGAGATTGATTGAGCTTTAGACGACCAATATCTCCGTCGCTCCAAATCAATACCGAAAAAACATAAAACAAAGACAGACAAATCTCTTTGTTTTTCTTTAAATTTTAAAGAGATTAAGATTACAAAAAAGGGAGGAAAATTTTTTGATGGGTAAATAACAAATTCATTATCAGAAAGTAGGAGTGTTTTAGAAAGCAATACGGTGATATACGTACTTATTAAGGAAAAGAATTAAAAATAACAATAAAGTGCATAATACATCTCCGTAATTTGTTAAAAGATCATTTCACGTCTCCAGTCCAAACTTTGCTCAATTTTCATCCCCCGTTAGTAAAATGAGGCACCATACATTCTTGAGGACGAACGGTGCAATTTTTTTCCCGTTAAGTACTAACGTGGGCCTAACATGAAGGATATCGTTGTCTTTTTGCTTCTACAGGGATGTATGGTGAACCTTTGTTTTTTTTTGCTTTTAATTATTATTATTACTGACCGTTTTTGTTCGTTTTTTACGTTTTCATCAATTTTTCTCCGTTTTTATACGTTTTTATCAGTTTTTACGCGTTATTGTATGTTTATTTCCCTTTTTTTCTTTTTCTATTTTAGTCCTTTTTTACGTATTCTTACATTTTTATACATTTTGATACATTTTTATTCATTTTGGTACGTTTTTGTATTTTTTTCTGGTTTTGTATTTTTTTTCTGGTTTTGTTCTTTATTTCCGTTTTGTCCGTTTTTTCCGGTTTTGTCCGTTTTTGTACGTTTTCGTATGCTTTCTTACGCTTTGTCCGTCTTGGTACGTTTACGGACGTTTACATACGTTTTTATACGTTTTTGTACGTACGAAAACGTGAAAAATGTAAAAAAAACGTTTTCATACGTTTTTTATGTTTTATTCCGTTTTTGCACATTTTCATATGTTTCATCCATTTTTGTCACAACACACGCCTATGAAATCTTTGATAAAATGGACAAAAAAGGAAAACAAATGTTAAAAAACATACCAAAACGTATAAAAATAGACAAAAACGGATAAAACCTTATAAAATGGACGAAAACGTATAAAAACATACCAAAACGAAAAAAAACATAAGACAAAGGACAAAAAGAGAAAAAAAGGGAAATAAACATCAAAAACGGATGAAAACATACAAAAATGTAGAAAATCGTATGGAAACGTGAGAAAACGTACGAAAACATATGAAAACGAACAAAACGGCCAAAATCGGAAAAATAACGTATGTAAACAGATAATATCTAATGAAAACGTAAAAAACGGACAAAACGGCCAGTAATAATCAAGGTTGCAAAAATCGCTAGGCGCTAGCTAGGCGGTCGAGTACCGCCTAACGATTAATCGGTTAGGCGGGGATTAATTAGAGATTAATCGGATTGGACTTTTTATATATAAAATTATAAAATTTTGTAAATATATGCCCTATTTGCTCGATTTAGCCGATTTTTGTTCGATTTATCATAGATTTGACCGATTTCTATCTGTAACCGAGTTGGCCGATTTAGCCGATTTTTGTCCGATTTGGTCGATATATGCCCGATTTGGCCAATTTTTATCCGATTTATCGGTATGTTGACCATTTTTTACTAAACCGATTAATAAAGCCGATTAGTAAAAATCAAGGTGGTTAATCCCCGCCTAGGCCGATTTTTGCAACACTAGTAATAATAATAATTAAAAACAAAAAAATAAAAAAGCAAAGGTTCACCATACATCTATGTGGAAGTAAAAAGACAACAATGCCCTTTGTTAGTCTTAGTTTTTAGTAAAGTGATGGTCATTAATATTCTCGAAACTTTTATAGGATTATTGTAGTTTACGAGAATTACTTAAGCTAATTGGGCCTAAGTTACGGGCTTAAAGCTCATTAGTCTTTTATGGTTCGGCCCAATAAGGCCCATGGAAAGCCCTATAGGGTCCGGCCTCTTTGTAGTATAAATATCACCCTCCTAGCATGTTAGGAGGGTATTGGTTCACATTTCTCTCTAGTTGAATCTTCCATATTTCTCTCCATCTCTTTCTTTCTCTAAACCCTCTTTCTCTCTCTAGAATTTCCTTTATTCTCATCTTTATGTGTGATTAATATTAATGTTACAAGTGGTATCAAGAGCCTAGGGATGATTATGTGATTGTTGTTGTGCGTTTTCTTAAAAAATCTAAGAAAAAGCGAGTTTTAAGCTATTATACACGAATTAAAAAGTGAACAAAATTTTGATGTTAAAAATGTTAAAGTTATGGTTTTTATGTTAGATATAGCTTAAATATAGTTAGTTTTGCAAAAAATTTCAAGAGAAAACGTAAAAATTGTGGTTTTTAGGTGTTTTTGTGTGTTGGTCTAGCGATTTGAGCTACTTCTGTCCAGCGATTTGATTGTCAAGGCTAGGGATTTGAGTAACCAAGTCTAGCGATTTGAGCTCATTTCTTCCAGCGATTTGAGCCATTTGGTCCAACGATTCAACCATATAATCCCAGCGATTTGAGTGAGAATTTCTAGTGATTTGGCCTCATATATCCAGCGATTTGACCTTATAATCACAGCGATTTGAATGAGCACTTCTAGCGATTTGGTCCTATATTTCAAGCGATTTGAGATTAATTCCTTCAGTGATTTGTCTCACTAATTCCGCGATTTGAGGACAAATCATCCAGCGATTTGAGCTTATTTTACTAGCGATTTTACAACACTTCATCAAGCGATTTGAAGGAATTTTCCAGCGATTTGATCAGATTTTTTTGTGAACTCAAATTCAATACCACACATCTAAATTACAATACCAAGAACTCAAATAAAAAACACGTAACATAACACTACAATTTCACAATTTTCACTAATCATTAAAACGATCATATAATATCATGTCACACGAAACTTTTGCAATGTTGACTCAACAAGACATCTATGCAACTGGTTCCGAAAACCATCCTCCTATGCTTAAGAAAGACAACTACGTTCCATGGTCTAGTCGACTTCTTCGTTATGCAAAGAGCAAACCAAACGGGAAGTTACTTGTGAATTCCATTCTTCATGGTCTATATGTCAAACGTATGATTGTTGAACCTGGTGATCCAGATCGTGAAGTTCTTGTTGCTAAATCTTTTCATGAGCATACCGATGATGAACTTACTAAAAAGGAAGTAAAGTAGATAGAAGTAATTCAGGCTATTCTCATGGGTCTTCCAGAAGACATCTTGATGATATCACAAATCAAGACCTAGATGAGAATCTAAAGAGAAACTAGAGAGCGAAAGAGACTAGATGGCACTTGTAGAGAGAGAAAGTAAAATAACATAAAATGGGAGTTCTTACAAATGACCAACACCCTCTCCATGGCATGGAGAGGGCTTCTATACTTCCTAAAGTAGATGGCAAGCCCATGGAGAGTCCATGGGATTGGCCCGGTTAGCTTATACGTAACCGAACGATTGACTACGAGCTACAATATACTATTTTGGTAGTGACCGAGACTTTTCTCGATTCCTAACAATCTCCCTCTAAGGGAGGTGATAATTGCTTAATTGTATATATTAAATACCCAGGATTTTGCCAAATAAAAGCCAGAAAATGCCAAAAGAATAGAAAAATGTGTGCTTTTGTGTCTATTGTGCAGGAAATGATAAAAAGGACAAAAAGAAGCAAAAACAGTCAAAACCGACAAGGAACGGGAAAAGACAAGACAAGAGTGAAAGATGAAGCCAAAGATCAAAGCCGGATTAGCCCGATACAGCAAGAAAGAAAGACAAAGCTCAACATTGAAAGCCAAGGATCAATAGTGACAAGTTTCAAAGTTCAAAGGCTTATTTGGAAGTTTTGAAGATCAAGGGACCAAATTTTCAAAAGGTGGAAAGTTGTTTATTAAAGAGGAAAAAGAAGAAAGAAACCACAAGGGCTGAATTTGTCAATTCCAAAACTTGTGATATACTACACTTTGGTCGGGGTGAAAGACAAGGACCGAACTTGTCATTTTCAAACTTGTTTTATATCTACAAAAGAGCGGGGCAATCACAAGGACTAGTTAAAAGAAGAGATCGAACGTAAAAATAAAGAAACTCTGGATTTATCACAACAAAAGCATCAATCTCATGAAGCTTTAAAAACACAAGCATATGAAACTTTTCAATTTAAAGAGAATATGTGGTTAATACATCAGGATACTTGTAGAAAACATTTGATATGATCTTCTTCAGAAAGAAAAAGCACAATTGCAAAAGGATTTCAAAATAAGTCAAGATAAAGATATTGATAAAATAATTGCTTTGGAAAAATTCAAGTAAAAATTTTTAAACGCGTTGTTTATAGTAAACAATCAGTCTGTCCAATAATCCATTCCACATGCTCACCATAATCTTAATTTCGTTTTAATAATGGTAACGTAAGTTTTGTTTAACGTATGCACCTTATGAAAGCTCAATTTGAAAAAACCATGTTTGTATAGAAGGTGCTATCACGAATAAAGACTATCTTTATGCGAATATATTTTGACACCTAACTGTGTGAGACTCATTCTTGAGAAAGATAAAGTAGATCAAATTTGATAAAGAGACTTAGGTGAATACATATGATTATGTGTGTATCAAAAAGATCTTTACGAGCTTTTTACACCGCAAACACAGAAATCTCTTTATCAATTGTACTTTGCCATGAAACTTAGAAAGAAATTATGGAAAAAAATCTTTTGTAAAACACAAACCAAATATTGTGAAAAACATAGGATTTTTACCTAATCAATCTTCGATGAGTAAAAGTATACAAGCTTTTCATATTGTTAAACACAACATAACTAACTCTCAAACAATCATTAACATGGATTGGCAAAGTCGTTTGGAACATATAATGGATAAACCAATTACTCATGAGATAACTGTGCTTGTAAAATATCTTTTAATGCCTCTTGCTAAAAAGACAAGAGCAAATGCAAGTGAATTTGAAAAATTACTTAAAGAAGAAATGTTTGACGATTTGCAATACGTCCAATCACTTGAAAAAGAGCTTGACGAACTGCAATCTGATAAGACTGAATTTTCAAATGAATTTGATCTACTTCTTCAAGAATGTCTCTCAAAAGATATTTTCTGTGTTGCATTAAGTTCTATGACTGATATCAATGAATATTCTAATATGGCATGCAAATATCTAGAAAAAGTTAAGGAATGTGAATGTCTTGAAATTGAGCTTTCCAAACAAAAAGACACTGTTAGTAAAGAAGATTATCATAAATTGGTCAAAAGTTTTTGTACACTCGAGCATTACTCAATTTCTCTTGAAATTACTTTACAAAACAATCAAGCACAGCTTAAAAATGAAAAAAGTCTGGAAGCAACAAGAATCAACTTCATTTTGAGAACTTAATGAAAAGTATTTTGAAATACAATATTTGAAAGCTCAATTACAAGGTAGAGACATTGCAATCAGTGAGTTAAAGAAACTCAATGAGAAATCAAAAGGAAAGTTTGTGGAAACTATGTTTAATAATCCACCTACTGTTCATCAAACAAATGTAATTAAGGTTCCAAAACCATCAATTTTGGGTAAACAGACTCCTTTTTGAGATTCTCTTGAAAAGAGAGATTTTTTAAAACAAAGGTCGGTTACCACGACTGATTTGAGCAAAGGGGTTATCAAAACTAGTCAATCCACATAATTTGCCTCAAACTAAAAACTGGAAAACAAGCTATAATCTATAACAATGTAATTAAACCAGACATGTATTGATTAGACACCAGACCTACACAAACTAGAACAACTTAGTTGCCTCTGACTTTTAGGAATTCTAACAACAAAGTCTCTACTTATACAAGATTAATTCATAACATTAGTGTTAGCAGGCCACAACTTAGGATCAATTAAATGAAAGATAAGGTCGTGCAAAACCATAGTCAAGTGAAGATTAAGCAGAAGGAAGTAGAATACCACCGTAGGATTTCTAGTAATTCAAACAAAACAAAGTCTATAACTGCGTGTAATGATAGTTTAAAGTCCAGAACTTTGAATGTTAATGCTGTTTGTGCTACTTGTGGAAAATTTCTATTTAATTCAATTCATGATGCTTGTGTTTCTAATTTTTTGAATGACGTGAATGCTAGATCTAAGAAGCCTTAAGTAGTGCATATTAGACCTAGAAAACCCATAAGAAAACAAACCAATCTGTTGCAACACCCATTAAGAAAATAGTTGCTTCAGACTCCACTATCCAAAAATCTAGGAGTTACTATAAGATGCTTTATGAGAATACCAGTAAGGCATGGACATGGTGGATAGAAAAACATGAAATGGGTGCCTAAAATAAGAAACGAAAATGTGAACACAAGTATTAGTCCCACTATAGATAATGCATCTAGGATAACTAATGTCTTGAAGCTCACAAATTCTTTAGGATCCAATTTGTCAAATGTTCCATCATCCTCTAATTCTCTTGCAGATACAAATCATCCTATTCATTGTTCACTCTGGATGCACAAAGCATATGACGGGATATCTCAAACTGCTTGGCAATTTTGTTGAAAAAATATCTAGATACATTACTGGTTTGGTAAATGATCAATTTTACACCGATGCGTGGTTAAGGAAATATCCAAATTGGATTTACGTTCAAAGGCCTTAATCACAATTTATTCTCCGTTGGTTAAGTTTGTGATGCGGATATAGAAGTTTCTTTCAGAGAATCTTCATGCTATACTAGAGATCTTCAGGGAAACGACCTACTTATGGGTACTCATGGATCTGATCTCTATACGATAGCTATTTAAGAATCTTTTTCACCAACTCTAATCTGTTTCCTAGCAAAGGCTTAACCAACACAAGCATGGTTATGGCATCGTAGACTCTCTCATCTTAACTTCAATACTATTAATCTACTTTCAAAGAATGATATTGTGAAAGGCTTACCAAAGTTGAAGTTTGTAAATGATCAACTGTGTGCATCTTGTGAAATGGGTAAAGCAAAAAGAAGTTCTTTCAAGTCATTAACCATTACAAGATTAAAGAAACAATTAGATTTGCTTCACATGGACTTATGCGGTCCCATGCGGATTGAAAACATCAATGGAATGAAATACATTCTAGTGATTGTTGATGACTATTCAAGATACACCATGGTTAACACCCCATTTTTTTATCATCCATAGCAGCGGGGAAGCTAATCAGGGTATTATTTCTTAGTTAAACAGTCATAATCATAGAATATGATCAAAAGAGACGTTTTTTAAAAGATTTGTTATTCATTCATTATTAATCGAGTTTTTACAAAATCAGAGTCACATATCACATAAATTATAAAGTTGGAATGATAAAGTTTTAGCATCTCTTGTCATGCCACTTCATGCCATAAGTTGCTCAAATACCTGAGATAAACATGCTAAAAAGGTCAACACAATGGTTGAGTGAAATTCATAGGTTTATGTTAAACAGTTTGAATACAAGTTCAATAGTGGGTTACGTTGTTATACACCCATAAGTGTAATAATTGCAATGAGTACAATTATTATAGAAAACAGTATTATTCATTATTGCCCTAAGCTCATGACACCGAGACCTTGAGAAAATTAATAATTACAATAAGTTGCCCCAACAGGTGCCTTTGCCAAACACTCGCATAATGTTTCAAATGAAGGGCGTTTGGTTACCAGAAAGTATAGGTACACCAACGGGGAAGCTCAGTCCCAAATAGATCTATTCACAGCATTCGCGCTTACTCCGAAAAGTAATTAACGGTTCATGATAGTGGGGTCTTAATGGCAAAAGTAAGGACTTAGGAAATAATATATCAGGATAGCATACAGTTAGAAAAATACTCGTATTCATGGTTTATAGCATGTATCCCACTCGCGGGTTTATGAAAAACATTAGAAGATTTAAATGCGAGGCTATGAACTCACCTTAACAGGGAAATCTGATTGATGGCAAAAGTATATCAAGTGAAAGTAACGGCTTCATCACGCAACCTGGGGGGGTAACTATTCAAGTCTTAGTGTGCATGGTTTATGTTTTTTTCAAAACTTTATAAAGTTTAAACGTATTACTTTGATTATTAATTTATGGAAATAATGTATCCACTGTTCGGCTATCAAATTCAGAGGCATGTAGTATCGTTTGAGGAGCCGGGGCACTATAAATCCGTAAACACCCAACAAACTGTCAAAAAAAAATTCCCAAATGATACCCCTCACATGAAATTCCTAGTATCGTGATACGTATAAAGATTTTATGTTTCTTTAAATGTTAGTCGATGATAAATTACGTTAATATAAGTAAAGTAATTGTTTTATAAATGCGTCGATCGTAATTTAATAATGAATGATTGTGTCAGGTTTTATAAAAAATCGATTGTTTTATAATATTAATATATATTTTTATATGTTATAGAAATGTTTTATATTATATTTTTAAGTTTGCCCCCCCCCCCAAAAAATGCAATATATACCCTTAGTTTATAAACTTTTACAAGTTTAGTCCTTTATATATAAAGTATATATAATTTAAACCTTTAAGTTTAGAACTTGGAAAAATAGGTCCTTATAGTTATAACTTTAGAATAATGACATTTTTTTAGCCCCTGTCTGTTATAAATTTGCAGAAAGTTACGATATATACCCCTATGCATAGAAAACATTTACAACTCAAGTCCAAAAAAGCCATGCAATACTTATTTTAGGGTTCCAATGTATTTACAAGTTATAGCTTATTAGAATAAGTAAAAATAAGATGTTTTAATGTAACAAAAGTTTAGAAAAAGGGATTCGTTAGCTAGAAAATCAAAACGGGTCATTTTTAGGGTTTTAACCAAAAACACATGGGTTTGAGAATTCAAGGCTTTAACAAGAGTTCATATATGATCTTAATCGTATTTGAACATTTATAATACAGATTATAAGGCTTAAGAACAGATTTTGAGCTTACTTGAGCTAAAATAAGTCGAAATGAGGTTTTCGGGTTCGTATGCCTAGTAACGACTTCAAGGGTTCTTTTCTCTTGATTCTTGGCTTCTATTATGAGCTTAGGGACCTTCTACTTCTTCCTTGGCTGAGCTAGAACTCCATTTGTGTTTGTAATGAAGATTTGAGGTGTGTTTGAATGGGTGTGCATGTTTCGGCTTTATATAGGGCTTGAAACCCTTGGTGCCCAAGTTTCTTGGTGGCTAAGGGTCAAGGGTTGTAGAGTGGTGATTAAGGGATGCTAGGTGATGAGTATTGAGGGCTAGGAAGGTAGCTAAGCAAGGTGGGGGTGTTGGAGGGTGTTTGGTTACATAGGAGTGACAAGGAGGTGATCATGCAACTTGGTGGCCAAGGGAGGTGAATAACATGCTTGTAAGGTGCTAGGGTAGCTGCTAGATGATGTCATGGTGATGCAAATGAGGTGCTTGAGGTGGTTGGTTGTTTAAAATGGGTAAAAATGAAAATAAAGGTGTGTCGAGTTTGGTTTTGGTTCGGCTTAGGGTTTAGGGTTTTAAAATGTGGATTAGGGTTAGGATTAGTGATTGTTTAAGGTTTAGGATTAGTGTTAGGATTAAGGTTTAATGTTTAGGATTAAGGTTTTTAGTTTTTTTAAGTTTTGGTTTAGTTTTAGGTTTAAAGTGAAATTAGGGTTTTAGGGTTTTGTTTAGGGTTTAGGGTTTTAGATTAGGGTTTTAGAATTAATTAGGTTTAGGTTTAAGGTTAAGAAGTCATGAAATAAGTGCTTTATCCTTGTGCTAAAGTGGTGGTAAAAGTTTAAACATGGTGTTAGGAGCTTAAAAGACCTAATTTAGGTTTTTAGCATGATTAGGCTTGTACAATTTATGCTTTAGAAAGTTTGTAATACTTGGATTAGGTAGGGAAAAGATATTCAAATATTATAGTTTTGATTACTTGTACACATGCTTTTGGGCCTTGCACAATTCATTGTATATGGTATACATACATTATTAAGGGTTTTGATATAAACGTTAACGTTTAATGCTTGTTTTGAAATAACGTTTTGAAAAGTTACGTTAAATGTATATTTGTACTTGGTAAAAAATTATATTAAGAATAATAGACTTGACATAATTAGGATGTTTACATGATATAAACATAGATATAGATGGCATTGGTGGAGGTTACGTGAGCTCGTTTACTTTAGAGATGCAAGTTACGTTGCATAATGAGATAAAGCAAAAAAATTCCCTATAAAAAGGTAATATATATATAATAGATGGATATTACAGTGCATCTAATATAATAAATGGATAACTACATTGATGAAAATTACGGGTTGTTATAGTCTCCTCCCTTAAAAGAAATCTTGTCCCGAGATCTAGTTGGATGCCAGAGTGATGTTTGAAAACAGATGTGGATACTTGGCACGAATTTGATCTTCGCGTTCCCATGTAAATTCTGGTCCTCTTTTAGAGTTCCATATTACTTTGATTATAGGAATACGACTTTGTTTCAGTTGCTTGACTTCTTGATCCATGATCTCCACTGGTTCTTCTATAAAGTTGAGTTTGTCATCGAGTCGAAGCTCTTTCATTGGAATGACAAGGGATTCGTCAGATAAGCATTTCTTTAAAGTAGATACTTGGAAAGTACTGTGGATATTACTGAGCTCTTCAGGAAGCTCAAGTTTATATGCCACTAGGCCAATCCGTTCAAGGATTTTGAAAGGTCTAATGTACCGAGGGTTAAGCTTTCCTTGTTTTCTAAATCGGATGACACCTTTACGAGGTGACACTTTTAACATAACACGATCTCCAACTTAAAATTCTAAAGGCTTTCATCTTATATTGGCATAACTTCTCTGCTGGTCTCTTGCAGCTTGCAAGCATTGACGAATTTGCACTATCTTTTCAGTGGTTTCATGGATTATTTCTGGTCCTGTAAGTTGAACATCTCCAACTTCGGCCCAGCAAATAGATGATCTGCACTTTTGACCATAAAGTGCCTTAAATGGTATGATTAATACTGGCATGAGTAACTATTCATTGTAAGATAAAGTTTCTAACTAATTGTAAGTGTTATTCCCATCTTTTCCAAAATCTATAACACTGGCTCGAAGCATTGTCTGTAAGTGTGTGGAGGTCCTTTCTCTTTGCCCACATTCAGGGATTTTTTTTGGGGAAAAAAAATATGCCCATACTCATGTCTAATTGATGTACCCAAAACACTTTGTAATGATTGCCAGAATCTGGAATGGTAAAATGAGTATCACGATCGAGATGTGATAGATATTGGCACTCTATGCGGTGAAGGGACTATTTCTTTGATGTATAACCTTGTAAGGGTTTCCATACTATTCTGTTTCTTAGGTAGGGATGAAATGTGCGGGATTTGGTAAGGCGATCGACAATGACCCAGATTGTGTCATGTCCATTTGAGGTTTTAGGTAGTTTTGTGGTGAAATCCATTGTTATTCTCTCCCACTTCCACATAGGAATTTCCGGTTTCTTTTTATACCAGTAAGCCAGGTGTGTTTTGACATTCTTCTTTAAACTTAGTGCATGATAAACCATTTTACAAACATACTCAGCGAAGCTTGCGCTTCATATTAGGCTACAATAGAGTTTCTTTAGTTACTGATACATCTTGTTATAGAACTTGGGTGAATGGATACTTCGATTTATGGGACTCATGCGCCAATGTCGCAAGTCTCTCAGAATTACCAAAGAGTGTAACCACTTCGATTCTTAATACAACGGGGTTCGAGTTCAGGACGTATTTCAAATGATTTGTCCATTCCTGTAAGTTTTTCAGCTTTGAGGTGTTTTCTTCCTTTAAGTGCTTCAGTTGTGCTTGAGAATTTGTGAGGGTAATTTTAGCGATGGAGAATGGTCATAACTAATGATCTAACTCGGAGTGATTTGATTCGTTCCTTCTGGCTTAAGGCATCTGCTATAACATTTGCCTTTCCAGGATGGTAGCGAATTTCATAATCGTAATCTGCAAGCAATTCTAGCCAACGACGCTGTCTCATGTTCAACTCTTTCTGATCAAGGATATTCTAAAGACTTTTATGATCAATGAACACAGTAAATTTGGTGCCATACAGATAGTGTCTCTAAATTTTGAGAGCGAACACTACTGCTCCTAATTCGAGATCATGAGTGGTATAGTTTTTTTCATTAGGCTTAAGTTGTCGGGATGCATATGCAATAACCTTCTCTCTTTGCATTAATACCGCTCCCAGACCTTGATAGGATGCATCATAGTAAACAACAAAATTGTCATTTCTTTCTGGTAATGCTAAGATTGGAGCTTCATATAGCTTCTATTTTAGCAGTTGGAAGGCTGAATCTTGGTTTTCTCCCCTGATATACTTGTTTTTCTGGGTTAATTCAATCAAAGACTTTGCAATCTTCGAGAAATCTTTGATAAATCTCCGATAATAGCCGGCAAGTCCTAAGAATTGACGTATTTCTGTGGGTGTAGTAGGAGATGTCCAATTCTTAACTGCTTCAATCTTGGCGGGGTCAACATGAAGTCCTTGACTATCAATTAAGTGTCCAAGAAATTGCACGATACGAATCCAGAAATCACACTTGGAGAACTTGGCATACAACTTCTCTTTCTTGAGTAATTCTAGGATTATTCTCAGATGATTTGCGTGCTCTTCTTTGTTACGAGAGTAGATGAGAATATCATCGATGAACACTATTACGAATTTGTCCAAGTATGGTTTACACACACGGTTCATGAGATCCATGAATACAGCAGGTGCGTTAGTTAAACCAAATGGCATCACTTGAAATTCATAATGTCCGTATCTTGTTCTGAAAGCAGTCTTGGGAATATCTTCATCCCTGACTCTCAGTTGATGATAGCCTGATCTTAAGTCAATCTTCGAGTAGACACTCGAACCTTGAAGTTGGTCAAATAAGTCATCAATCCTGGGTAATGGGTAACGATTCTTTACGGTAAGTTTATTCAACTCCCGGTAATCGATACACATTCTGAAAGATCCATCTTTCTTTTTGACAAATAAGACAGGAGCTCCCCAAGGTGAAGTACTTGGTCGGATAAAACCTCGATCTGATAACTCTTGAAGTTGGTTAGATAGTTCCTGCATTTCTGAAGGAGCTAATCTATAAGGTGCTCGGGCTACAGGTGCCGCTCCTGGAATTAGATCGATTTGGAATTCTACTTGGCGAACGGGAGGAAGGCCAGGTAGATCTTCAGGAAAAACTTCTGGGAATTCTCTGACTACTGGGATATCTTCTAGTCTTTTCTCATCTGACTTCTTTTCCATTACTTGGATTACGAAAACTTGACAACCTCGGGATATATATCTTTCAGTTTTTATATAGGATATGAGACTTAGTCGGGTTTTACTTTGATTACCTCGGATGATCAAAGTTTCACCGTTGATTGGGATGTGGACGACTTTCTCGTCACAGATAATTCTAGCATGATACTTGGATAACCAATCCATACCAATGACGACGTCAAAACTACCGAGTTTGATCGGCATAAGATCAATTTCGAAAGGTTGGTTTAACAAGGTCAGAGTTGCACCCTGAATAATGATATTATGAAATAGCGAGGTATAACGGGATTATAACTGTATTATATCATGAACAACTTGCCTTCATACTTTACATAGTCAAAATTTGACAAGTGTTGTTATTTATACCACACATCTCATGGTTAGGAACTAGAATCTAATCTAGTAGTCTGAGGGTCCTTTGTTTCTTCAGTTTCTAGTCTGATGACCCACCTTGTTGCAAGTCTGACACTTGACAGTGCAAATTCCTGTGTGATGTAGGGTGCATTTTGTACACCAAGGAAGGTTTCCTACGTATCTTTTGTTTTCAGTATACTTTTTGTTCTTAGTTGAGGGGGCAGCATGAGTCTTGACACTTTCTTGCCTTCTATTCTGCTGTTGGTGGTAATCATTGTTACGGTTGTTGTTACGATAGTTGTTGTTGTTGTTGGTGGCGTTCCTTCTATCATCAAACTTTCGTTTGTGATCATTGGTTCCTTGCACAGAACCATGCTTTAGTACCTGATCCATTAACCTCTGGGCTATGTTGGCAACTTCTTCTAGAGTTGCGGCAATACTATTAGCAACTAATTTCCTGATGGCGGCCTGAGTCATTGTTGGTGTTGCAGATGTTGATGTCCTTTTGGGAGCCATTCTATCAACATTTACAAAATATGAATGATATTACAAGCTATTGTCAAAATTTTCATACATAGTGGTATTGAAATCATTTGACATATCATTGTATGGATTCTTATTTTTGACACAAGTTCTAACAAAGTAATACATATCCCTTGGTATTACATTGCAGGATATACGGAAAAATTTTAGGATTTAAGATTTCCAGAAATAAACATTCAAACAAGCATCTGACTCATTAGATTCCTCAAAGACTGGTTCACTTCCCAGTGGTCGTGGTATGATCCATAATGAGTTATCTAACTCTGCGAAGATAGACTCATCAAAGGGGTAATCTGGTGGTGGTGTAGTTGACCTAACCGGTGATGAAGATCCTACTGATGAAGATGGAGATATTAGAATGGGTGATTCAATAGGAGTCTCGGTGTCTTTAGGTGGTGGAATCTTTTCGGGAGGAAAGAAATCTCGGGAATCAAACATTGGTGATAGTGGTAATACTGGAGATGGAGGCAAAACAGGCGGTGGATCAATAGGAGCTTGTGGTGGGATAGGTGGTTCATTAGCACCAGCATTATATGCTTGCATATCTGGATCATCATCAAAAGGTGAGATGGCTAGCGAGGCCAAAAGATACTTAGATAAATTATCTGAAGGATCAAGAGAGATGTTTTTCGGTGAGACTGGGAAATAGTCTGGTGAAGTCGGAGTATAGTCCGGAAAGTTAGAGGAAAAAGCATCCTTAATATCGTAAGTAGGATGGTTGGGAGAAGACATCACTCTGATAACAACCCAGCGGTAAATAACATAAGTTATTTATATAATAGTATAATAGTTATGTATCTTCACATACTATTCCGGAAATGTAGTGGCACGGAGGACTTTCTTGGATGGAAAAAGAAAAGTAGTTATAGTTAAGGTTTCAACCTTGTTCTCTATAACCTGGCTCTTGATACCAATCTGAAACACTCCTATTTTTTGACATATAACAGCAGAAGCTAATCTAGGGTATTACTTCATGGATCAACATACATAATCATAGAAAACGAATCATAAAGAGACGTTTTGGAAAATTTAGTTATCATTCATTTATTCATCAGAGTTTTACAAAAGAGAGGTCCCAAAATCTAGAAACATAAAGTTTGAGTGATAACAATTTAGCCATCTTCAAGTCCGTGTCACTCCGTGCCATAAGTTGCTCAATTTCCTGAGATAAACATGCTAAAAAGGTCAACACAATGGTTGAGTGAAATTCATAGGTTTATGATAAACAATTTGAATACAAGTTCAATAGTGGGTTACGTTGTTATACACCCATAGTTTGTAATAATTGCATATATAATTATCATGGAAAAACAGTATTATTGCCCTAAGCTCATGCAACCAAACATTAACATGGAAATCACCTTAGTGACATTAGTGAGGAATAAATATCCTTGTGGAAAGTTAACTTGCCAAAGTTACTGATTATTATCAAATATAGTGTTATTGGTACCAAACGTATAGGCACACCAACGGGAGTCGTCACACCCCGATAGATCTATCTACAATATTCGCGTTCACTCGCAAGTGACTAATGGTTCATGATTAAGAAATATTAGCAGTAAAGGTGACTTAGGCAATAATAAATCAGGATAGCATACAGTTAGAAAAACACTCGTAATAATAGTTTATAGCATGTATCCCCCTCGTGGATTTATGAAAACATTAGAAGATTTAAAAATGCGAGGCTATGAACTCACCTTAACAGGGAAAATCTAATTGATGGCAAAAGTATATCAAGTGAAAGTAATGGCTTCGTCACGTAACCTGAGGGTAATATGTCAAGTCTTAGTTTGATTGTTTATGTTTCAAAACTTTACAGAGTTTAACATTTATATTTGATTTATTAATTATGAAAATATTGTATCATTGTTTGGGCTATCATAATCCAGAGGCCATGTAGTATCGTTTGAGGAGCCAGGGCACTTTAAATCGTAAACCCAACAAACTCGTCAAAACTAATACCCAAATGGAACCCGTCACCTGAAATTCCCTAGTAACGTGATACTTTATATATTTGTCTGTATTTTATTGTAGAAGTTTTTTCAAAAGCTAGTCGATGATAAATTACGTTAAATATATAATGTAATTATTTCATAATGAGTCGATCGATGATTAATAACGATAAATGTGTCGGGTTTTAATAAAATTGAGCCTTATAATATTAATATATATTCTTATAATTTATATAAAAATTTATATTTTTTATTTTTAAGTTTGCAAAAATGGCAATATATACCCTTGATTTATAAACTTTTACAAATTTAGTCCTTTATAAAATAAGTATATACATATTAAACCTTTAACTTTGAAATTTGGCAAGATAGGTCCTTATAGTTATAACTTTGGAATAATGACATTTTTAGCCCCTTTAGTTATAAATTTCAGAAAGTTACGATATATACCCCTAGCATGGAATCTATTTGCAAAACAAGTCCAAAAAGCCATTCAAGCTTATTTTAGAATTCCAAATGATATTTGCAGGTTATAACTTATTAGAATAAGCTAAAATAAGATGTTCTAACATATCACAAGGTTAGAAAAGGAATTCGTTTGCAAGAAAATTAAAACGTGTCATTTTTAGGGTTTTAATAAAAAACGCATGGGTTTAAGGATTAGAGGCTTTAACAAGAGTTTATAAAGGATCTAACAAACCTTATGAAAGATTTAAAACAGATTATAAGCTTATGGAACAAGATTTTGAGCTTACTTGAGCTTATAAGGGTCGAATGAGCTTAATATGGGTCGAACGAGTTGATTATGACTTCAAGACCTTCCTTCTCTTGATTCTTGACTTCTAAGGGATTGGTATCTGTAACACCCCCAAATTGGGTCGCAGCGGAATAAGGGTCCGGGGCGTGTTACTTCTTAGATCAATAACACAAGATGTATATAGAACGACCAAAAAGTCATTTAAAAACTGATACATTGGATTTTAACAAAATATTTGTTACATAAGCCAAAGCTTCACTTGTCCACTTGTTCAAAGTACAAAGATTTCTAGCCCATACAGTTATACAAAATGTATAAATCGTAAATCCAGCAAACTCGTCAAAACGTATACCCAAATGAAACTCCTTATATGAAGCTCCCTAGTAACGTGATACGATAAGATTTTAAGTTTCTTTAAAAGTTAGTCGATGATAAATTACGTTAAATATATAACGTAATTGTTTTATAATGCGCCGATCGATGATTAATAACGATTAATGTGTCGGGTTTTAATAAAATCGGGTTTTATAATATTAATATATATTTTTATAATTTATATAAAAATATTATATTTTATATTTTTAAGTTTGCAAAAATGGCAATATATACCCTTGGTTTATAAACTTTTACAAGTTTAGTCCTTTATATATAAAGTATATATAATTTAAACCTTTAACTTTAGAACTTGGCAAAATAGGTCCTTATAGTTATAACTTTGGAATAATGACATTTTCAGCCCCTTTAGTTATAAATTTCAAAAAGTTACGATATATACCCCTTGCATGGAAATAATTTACAAATCAAGTCCAAAAAGCCATGCAAGCTTATTTTAGGGTTCCAAATGATATTTTCAGGTTATAGCTTATTAGAATAAGCTAAAATAAGATGTTCTAACGTAACAAAAGTTTAGAAAAAGGATTCGTTAGCTAGAAAATCAAAACGGGTCATTTTTAGGGTTTTAATAAAAAAACACATGGGTTTGAGGATTCAAGGCTTCAAACAAGAGTTTATATATGATCTTAAGAGTATTATGAACATTATAATACAGATTATAAGCTTATTGAACAAGATTTTGAGCTTACTTGAGCTAAAATGGGTCGAAATGGGGTTTTCGGGTTCGTACGCCTAGTAACGACTTCAAGGGTTCCTTTTTCTTGATTCTTGGCTTCTATTTTGAGCTTAGGGACTTCACTTGATCCTACGTGGTCTGGTTTAAGACTCCATTTAAGTGGTGATAAGTTTTTGAGGAGTGTTTGAATGGTTGTGCATGTTTTGGCTATTTATAAGGTTCAAAACCCTTGGTGCCTAAGTTTTCTTGGTGGATAAGGGTTAAGGGCTATAGATAGATGACTAATGAAGTCTATAGGGTGAGTGTTGTGAGCTAGAAATGTAGCTAAGCAAGGTGGAAGGTGTTGGAGGGGGTTCGGCTACATAGGAGTGACAAAGAGGTGATCATGCAACTTGGTGGCCAAGGGAGGTGAATAAGGTGCTTGTAAGGTTCTTGGGTGGCTGCTAGGTGATGTCATGGTGATGTAAGGGAGGTGCTTGAGGTGCTTGATAGCTTAAAAATAGGTCAAAATAGAAATAAAGGGGTGTCAGGTTGGATTAGGGTTTCGGCATAGGATTTAGGGTTTTATTTGAGTTAGGGTTAGGGTTTAGGATAGACTAAGGTTTAGTATTAGTGTTGGGATTAATGTTTAGGGTTTAGGATTAGGGTTTAGGGCTTAGTTTTAAGGTTTAGGGTTTAGTTTTAGGTTTAAAGTGAAATTAGGGTTTTAGGGTTTCATTTAGGGTTTAGGGTTTTAGATTAGATTTTTAGGATGACTTAGGGTTTTAGTTTAGGGTTTATAAGTCATGCATTAAGTGCTTGTACCTTGTGTTAAAGTGGTAGTAAGAAACTAGAATGAATTTGGAGGTAAAATGACCTAGTTTGACTTTCTTGCATTATTGACTTATACATTAGGCTTAAATAAGTTATACATTGATTTAGAGGGAAATTATATTTCAAATGTTGTGCATTGTACACTTGTACACATGCTTGAAGGCTTACACATTCATTTTATATGTATACATTACATATAATTAGGGTTTTGACATAAACGTTAACGTTTAATGCTCGTTTTGATATAACGTTTTGAAAAGTATGTTAAATGGACAATGTACTTGGTAAAAATGATATTAAGATATAGACTTGACATATTAGGATGTTTACATGATATAAACATAGATATAGATGGCATTGGTAGAGGTTGCGTGAGCTCGTTTACTTTAGAGATGCAAGTTACGTTGCATAATGAGATAAAGCAAAAAATTTCCTTGTAAAAAGGTGGTATATATATAATAGATGGATATTACATTGATGAAAATTACGGGTTGTTATAATGAGAAATTTTGCATCTTTATATGAATGGAACTTCAGTTGATCCTTATTTGGGAGTGCCATCAACAGAGTTCCTCTAGCTTTCATCTCATTCCTTCTGTCTTGCTTTTCTTCTGCAGTAGTAGGTTCATATTCCTGCTAAGTTTCTCTAACAGTTCTCTTCAGCACTTTGTTACCATTCAGAATTACTTCCCAGAGGGAGTAATCAGTCATGAGAAAGTATTGTTCTATCCTCATTAACCAGAGATCATATTCCCCAAGGTTGAGGATAGGAAGTCTTGCAGTCAAAGTTGTAGAAGTAGTTCCTGCCTCCATCTTATCACTGAGAAATAGATCTAGTATATATTGTTTGTTTCTTCTTATTTAAAGCTTCACAACAAGCTCTGATACCACTTGTTGATCCCAATGAACAGATCTTGAACTCCTTAGCTTGATGTAAGGTTTAGTATCCTTGGATAAATCCAAAGGCACTAAGACTGAAACTTTGAGTGTATGATATAAACTATGCGGAATCTAGTTTATACCACTAAGAAGAATAAAGAAAAAAATATGTTTGAGATACAGAAATACAACCAAAACAATAAGCTTCAATATATTAATACGAACACTCTTTGACAGTGTTAGGGTTTACAACCTTGAAGCTATGAATACTATGAAAGACTGATATGATGTGATGTTGTGTCTTTCTAACTATGCCGTAGGGTTCCTTTTATACACTAAAGAAACCCTAATGGGCTTACAAAACCCGTATAATGATAATGCATATCTATTCCTAATTTAACTCATGCATATCATAATAGCAGTACTAACTATATAAGACTAACAGTACTAACTATACTGGCAGTACTAATGAAGTACTAGCAGTACTAACTAATATAACTAACAGTACTAGCTACTTAGTCTATTTTCTTTAATTTTTACCAGCAGCACTAACCATCACCAGCAGTATCAAGTTGAACCAGCAGTACTAACTTGTAGAAGTCTATAATTCCCAACACTTTTGTTTCTCATAAGACGAAACTCATGGTGATATTGACTATAAGAGGCTATGATGAGTTTGAGCAAGTTCGATAAAAGCCATGAAACTCCACATCTTGGCAGGGCAACCTATTAGGTTTGCAGCCATGGCAGATGTATCCGCTTTTCTTAAATAATAGTCAATCTAAGCCTCATATTTTGCAGTCATGTGCTACAGGTCATCACTCTAAGCTTTGTTTGAATTTGCTTTGATCTTCCGCATTGATGAGGTGTCATTTTATACATAATTTTGGGGTCATTTAACCCTTAAATCATGCAAATATGCCTATAATATGTTCTTAATTGTTTGTTTTCATGTTTTTAGCACTTGAATGGCATTTGGAGGAAATACACGTGACTTGGGCTTAATTGGAGAAGAAACGGACAAGACTACGACTCTAAACCATTTATCTTGAAGAATTGTGCATAGAGCATGGAGACGGCGTCACGATTACTAAGCGCGCAGACAGGACTTCTTTCCTAAAGTGACGGAGATCCTAGATCTTGAACGCGACATCGTCACCAAGGACTTAGCAAACTTAAAGTGGCTCTAGAAGATTCCATGTGGCGACGGCGTCACGATTACAACACGACGCTGCGCGCCGCTTTTCCTATATATACAAAACCGATTTTAGGGTTTTTAGTGTGTAACTTTTGGGAGACAAACCCTAACTTTTATAGTCGAGTTTGGCAGCTTTTTAGGTCGTCTTTACGGCCTCAAAACCCTATTGTAACAGTCTTTAATCTATGTTTTAATCAAGTAAAGTTCATTTATCCCTTTAATCTTTCAATATGTCTATATATTGTTTGATTGATTTATGTTCTTTACCTTCTTATAACATGCTAGGCTAGATCCTTTAGTATTTACTTATGATTGCATGAAAATTAGATTGTAGATCCTTTTAGTGTTGCTTCTTGTGATGGATGTGCGCATTAGGCTTTAGAAAACTAGCCATAAGATATTAAATTGGCATAGACGTCTAAGGAAACGCGAGTGTGTAGAAAGGATACCATCGGTAACAGTCTTCATACTACCTTACCCCTAATTTGGTTGATCCCTCTTAAGATATTTCAAATGCATTTAATATACTCTTAGGGGCCTTGTAATAGTCTTCATACTACCTTACTTGTGCGTTGCCTTAACAGAATATTTAATAGACGGCGGGTTCTTGTAATTCATTCATGACTTAGGAAATACTTACACAGATCATCACAAGTGTGACAAAGCAACAAGATTAGGAGAAGCAATCTGAGGAGTAGTGCATGATTAAGTAAATATGTTCGACTATCATATAAGTTATCACCAAAATAGTTTAGATTATTATTAGTTTAATTAGATCAAACAAACTAACCTCTCAAACATATGATTTTACATGCTTTTTATAAAATAAAATTACAAAAAGAATCTTCTCTCAACCCCGTAGACCTCTGTTTGATTCTGATCGAGCCTTCCCAACCTATTCCCCTAGAGAATGATAACAACCCCTGAGTCTTTCTTATACTACACTGCAACAATTAGGTGCACTGCTTAGGGAGTTGTAAAACTTATTATTGAAGTCTAACTACAATTGCATTAGGTTTTTGGCGCTGCTAAGTCGGGAATAGCTAGGTTTCGACCATTGTTTAGCTTAGGTCTACTCACTTGATTCCTATCAAGTGAGAATTTTGTTTTAGGTATATTAGCTTTCTCGTAGTCTATCTTTTCTTTGTGTTATTTGTTTTGTAAATCTTTACGTTAACCTCTATGGGAGACGAAAATCCTATCCGTACTCCTGGAGATTACTCCAAACCTAGCCATAAAGGCTACAGGAACACCATTGAGCTCCCCGAAGGGAATGGTGCCTCTTTGATCCGACACCATCCAGTTGGTGCAAAATGAATGCTCACTTCACAGACTTCGGTCCGAGGATCCAAACCAACATCTTAAATACTTCTTAAAACTTATGGAATCACTTGACCTTGATGTTGCAAATAGAGAGAGAACGCGCCTGCGTTTATTTCAATTTTTCAACACACACAGCTTCATTGGACACTTTGGAGAGGAGGAAGGAGTGGTGAGGATCCTTTGATCTAATGATCCAAACATCCCTTTATCTCGTCATGCTACCACCACTCTCCACACGCAAAACAAACTACGAAACACCGCCATTTCCAGACCCTAAACACCATATTTCCAGATCCTAAATACATTATACCATGAGGACTAGACGATTCACACAAAATCTCAAATTCTTTCACTATATTAAACCTGTTACCAAACACACCATTTGGAGACGTGTTCTTGATTTCCAGCGGGTTCGTGACAGCCCCGTGGGTTATCTCATTAGGTTTGGATGATAGTTGTTTGTGGGAGCAATTGTGGTTATGATGTAGTATTCTTCGTATGTTAGATATGTGAAAGATAATATAATATACATTCTATAATTTTGCTATGACTTATATACTATATATCTATATATATATATATTATATATAATATATATATAATATATATATATCATATATTATATATGATTATGAATTCGATGTTATCTTTACTTGGATCATTATTTATATTTTGGTATATCATTGCAATTGAAATAGGCCGAAAGGGTTAATTGTCTTGATGTATTTTGAGTCGTGTTGGCCATATGAATCAATATCATACTTGTGAGAATTGTGTGGTAAATTGATAATCAACCCAAGTAGAATTATGTTTAAGACCCTTCCTTATGTTGATCGACCGGGTTGGGAGGAATTCGTATATATGCATATTTGATATAAACCATTCTTAATGCGCTCGTGATGATGTAGTATATAGGCCAAAAGGATTCTATGTTATCATGAATAGATATGCGTGTTATTATGATTACCCGTCATATATGACTTGTATGCTTTGTTTATATAAAGTCTTGCTCTATCTCTATCTATTATGTTATGTGGATCATGCCTTGTTCTTGTTTGCTTTATACACACGTTTTGGCTATTTGATCTGTGACAATCATTTAGCTTTGTTACTTGATAAACAATCTGTAAATTGCTACAAATCCCATGGAACGACCTGGACTTACCTAATACTATATTACACTCGAATAGGGTATACTTGCCCGAATGTTGTGTTTTTAGTCAAAATCGGTATCTCTAGTTATTATAAATTTAAAGCTTGGAAAACACACATCAAGTTTTTGGCACTGCTGCCGAGGAAAATTGTTTAAGTTGTTATCAGTTTGTTGCTTGTTTTTTGGTGCTATTTTGTTTCTCATAAATTTATCTACTGTTTGTAATACAAAATTTACAAGCTCGCCGTACCGTTTTCTGGCAAACGAAACCGAAAATTCGTTTTTTCTTCAGGAAGTACGCCGCACATTATATTTGTGCGCCAGTTTTCCTGAAAACCCAGGAAGTACGCCATACTTCACCCAAGTACGCCGCACTTTCTGCAGAAATTTCAATAGCAGAACCTGATTTGAAACCAAAACCAAAACAAAAAACCAAAACTGCTTCCTTAGGTTTCATAATCATTTGATTATAAGACTTGTAAAATTGTGAAAATATATTTTATCATCAATTTTGAAAAAAAACTAATTTTTTTTACCTTTTTTGTTATTGATAATTGCATTTATTTGATTGTATTTGTCTTTTATCATTCCTTCTTATTTAGTTTTATCTGCTTAATCGTTATAACCTAATATATATATAAAAAACGAAAAACATAAAATTTTCTGAAAAGCCTTTGTACTTTTCCTAAATTATATAATATATAAAAAAATGTCTTTTTGCAAAATACTTAAAGTATGTATTAATCCACGATCTTGGGAAAAACAACTCGTAAAACCATTATCTAAATTAAAAAAAATATGAAAAAGAAGACATGTAGAAATAAAAATAAAAATATCCAAAAAGAATTCGTCGAGATCGAGGTCCTCAAATCTTTAACTCAACATTATTCTCGGCCACTTCTTTCTCAAGCACTGGCTCTTGAACGACCTCCGTGGTTATTGCAGTCTCCACCAAAGGGACCTCATGTGCCAGTCTCTCCTGGGCTTAATCCCCCACCTTGACTCCTTCAATAGTTGATGGGGTAGGTTTCTCATTCTCAAAATCCAGCGGTAACTTCTCTATGGTGGAAGGTGTTCATGAGGATCCTGATGCCACAGTTGTATCCTCCATACCTATTACATGGCTCACCATGGCAGTCAGTAGCGACACCTCATGGGCAACGCGAGGCCAAGTCCTAGTCTTTACCTTGAACGGGTTAAGGTTGCGGATTAGGCTGAACAAATCCATTTTTGCAATCACACGAGAGTTGTTAGACTATTTTATTAAACATGCAAGTAATAAAGACAACTTATAAAACACCCACCCCATTCATCGTCATAGAGGAATGTGGGATACACATCGTCCCCCTGGTAATAGTTCCGACTCAGCCCTACTAGGCATAATAAGGTTTCTGGTAGTTTATGGAAGGGGTACGGTTTGTATTCAACGCTGCTATGTCCGCTGCAGAATAGGAACCTGCTAATGACATCCTATCCTTTAGGGCGCTTGTGCACCACTCCACGACGGTGGGGAATATCCTCTCGTCTACCAAGAAGAAGCGATTGTTCTAGTTCTTTAAGGAGTCAAGGGGCTTTGTATAGCATTACAGGGTGTTCTTCCCCGATTGTTTGCTAAATGGCATCTATCCCGAGTTAAAGGAAGGGATGTAAAAGACACAGAATAAGTTCAGTATGGGAATTATGTTTTGGATGCGGCAGTTGATTTCAATGTTACTAACTTTGGCCGCGCCTATCACTAACAGCTGTGAAAGATGAATTTGGTAATACCCAAGAATATCGAAGAGAAATTATGAAAGGGGGATGTGATAGTTTGCGAATTCAAAAAACTTGGTGTAAACACCGACTTTGCCCTCCGGAAAGTCCACGATGGTTTCCTCTGGGCCAGGCAACTCAGGATGCAAGCTCTCTAGAATACCATACTCCGAGGTGAACTCTAGCAGATACTCTCCGGAGATGGTTGATACGGTGCCCTCTAGTTATATTGTGTAGAATACAAGTAATCTTTGATATATTATGCAAGAACTAAAGAGAAGTAGGTTGGATGGAATCTAGAGAGAAAGTAAACATAGAAAATATAATGTATTATGTGTGAGTGAAATGAGAGAATGAAACCAACCAACACCCTCTCCACACTTGGAGAGGGTATTTATACTACATATTAGGCCCGCCATGGGCCTTATTAGGCTTTCCATGGGCCTTGGGCCATATTAGCTTACTAGACTAATCATGTAACTAACTACGAGCTTAGACTAATACATATTGGTAGTGACCGAGACTTTTCTTGTTTCTAACAATCTCCTCCTAAGGGAGGTCACTCCAATTTACAAAACTTTAATCCGAGCATACTATGCTTAATCTCTAGTCTTCAGCTCATAAAACTTCATTTCTTTACTTGTTGTGAATATGGCATTGTGTGCATAGACTTTAGGATATAGCTTGTTACTTTATCTTAAACTTGTATTAGAAACTGTGATCATGAGCATCCTGAGATCATTAACCAAACATAATCTCTTTGCCATCTTAAAACTTTGCCATGTTGTGGAACTTGTGACTTTGGGACCGACATGCTCATACCATTCTTGATTAGATAACTTGAAAGCTTTAATGATGCATCTTTCTCGAAGTTCTTAAACTTTAACACTTCGTTGCGTCGAGAAGGAACGAATGTATCAGAGAGCGGAAGTCTAAACATAGGTAACCCCCCCAATTTTGGTAAGATATGCATCGAAGGTTAATCTGGGGTATTACATCATGAGAACATAGACACATCATAGATAAATCGACTTAAAAGAGAACGATTTAAAAGATACGTTATCATTCATTAAAATCAGATTTTACAATGCAGGTCCAAAATCTAAAACATAAAAATGCGAATGAAACAAGTTTTAGCCATCTTCGAAGTCTAAGCACTGCCATGCCATAATTCTCAATTACCTGAGAAAAACATGCATAAAAAGGGTCAACACAAAGTTGAGTGAAAATAGATAGGTTTAGAAATGTAAAATAGTTGAATACAAGTTATAATGGAAATATTGGCATTGCAGGACAATTATCATGGGGAACATTATTCATATGGAGAACAGTATTATCATGTAGAATAGTATTATCATGGAAAACAGTTGAATATTATATAGTTGAATGTAAGTTATTATAATGGTAAATAATTTCAACGAATACAATTATCATGGAAAATCAGGGTAACATTATTATTGCATCTAAGCTCATGACATTAAAACAAATTAACAAGGAAGAATCCCGTAGTCATATTGGTTAGAGACGTATGTCCCCATGGAAAAGGTAACTTGCCAAGGTTACCTATTAGGACAAATATAGTGGGTTTGGTTACTCGATGAATGGATATACCAATGGGAGCCGTCACCCCCAATAGATCTATTCACAATATTCGCGTTCATTCATAATGCAAGTAATTAATGATTTATGATATGGAAATAATGGCACTGGAAGCTACTTAGGCAATAATATATCTGGATAGCATACATATCTGGATAGCATACATTTAGAAAACACTTGCATTCATGGTTTATTTAATTATCACAGGTTTATAAAGTATTCAAAAGATTGAAATGTGGGGTTATGAACTCATTAAGTCTTTGAAAAGTAATCATATTGTTATAAGATAAACGAGTATGTAAAAGAGTTTGTAACAAGTATGTATCCCCCTCGCGGGTTTATAAAACATGTAAATAAGTAAAGGCGAGGTTATGAACTTCACCTGATAAGTAGTTGTAATAAATATTCTAAAATGAAAGCTGACGACTTTATGACAATCTTATCAGAGAAGGTTGATATAGCCAATAATGATAGTAAACAGCCACGTCACGCAACCTGTGTACATATGTTTGAGTCTTAGGAAGATTATACTTTAGAACTTTGGTTCAGAGAGTCTAATATTGTTATGAGTTTAATTGGAAAGTTTGGAATTATTATATCATTGTTTGGGCCATCATAATTCAGAGGTCATTCAGTAAACGTTGATGAGCTAAGGGAACTTAAAATCGAAAACCCCAACAAACAATTAGAAAGGAATACAAGTATGAAACCCTTTAAATTGAACTCTCCTATAATGTGGTACGATAATACTCTTTTAAAGCGTTATTTAATATCTGGAAATGATAAGCACATCAAGGGTTAATTAAAGTTGTGTCTTACAATGTTTTGAATATATTATTTTAACTTTTTTCAAAATGTTTACATTTTAGACCATCTAAGAATAGAAAAATGGCAAAATATACCCATGTAGTATGCACATTTACGAGAATTGTCCTTCAAGAATACAAGAGAAAAAAATGTACACAACCTTGCACGTGGAAAGGACGAAACACCAACCCTTAAAGTTATAACTTTGCTAAAATTATATTTATTTAGACCTTTTAGATCTAAGTATTCATCAAGTTAACGATAAAAACCCATTAGCAAGGACATGATATTAAAAACAATGTCCTAAATTCATAATAATGAAATTTTTCAATATAAAAGTCATAAGGTTACAAAGACTTTTAAAAGTAAATTGACTGAACATAAAAACATTAAAATTAAAATTAAGCTACTCCTACTTAACTCCTCTCGTTAGCTGTCTTCTCTCTTTCTTTTTATAGCTGAGTCTTCAAAGCTTGTGTGCTTCTTGTGTTAGTTGAGTGAGTGAGTTCAAAGCCTTCATCTAGACCCTCCATTAGCCTTGGTCGCCAAGCCAATTGATCCGAACCCTTAATTTCTTTGTCTTCATTCCTTGCCCAATAAAAAGTTTAGGGATTGCCAACATGGATGTGAGCCATGTGGGGGTGGGGTTTGTGATGAAAGTGACATTATGATATGTGGGGAAAGGGTTTTGGACTGAAGAGATTTTGAGGATGGTGAACAGTGAAATGGCGGGAAATGGGGAGTCTGTTTGTTTATATCTGGGTAAGGTTTGAAGAGTTGACAAAAGTAGCCCTTTAATGTGATAAGGTATATAGCAAGTTTAGTCCTTTTTGGTGGTGGGGGTTTTTGGGGCTTAACAAAATCAGTCCCTCATGGTTATACTCGTTATTGCATTGAAAGTACTTTTGGGATGATACAAGTTTTGAGACTAGGCAGATTTGGCCCTCCATAGGTTTATATGTAAGTTTTCAAAAACAGTCCTTTTGGGACATAACAAACGTTAAAGTGCTTTGGCTTATATATTCGTTTGGGTCAGTTAGTATAAAATAGGAAATGGGCATTTGGGTTTAATTTGGGTCGTATGGGTTTAAGGGAATTTTAAAGAGAAATGGGCCTTTAGTCTTCAATAGCATACTAATGGGCTTATCCGGCCCATTAGATGGGTTCGGATGGGTCCATTAAGTATTCTTCGGTATCGGCTCCGATTTTGACTTTGACTTTTGTTGACTTTGGCTTCGATTTGACTTTGTCTTTTCACGCTTTTCCATTCCGTGCTCGATTTTGTCCGTTTTTGCTTGATTTTTCGTCCTTTTGTCGGATATCCGTTTCCTGCACAATATAATTGAAAACATACAAATACAAAGTATTTTTGGTACGTTTTTATTCATTTAAGTCCGGTTTTAATGGAAAATGGTATGTGTAATTACACACATACCAAATCTTCCTTTACAAAAGTCCGAATCAAGCTTTTCAATTTCTTGATAATAAAGTGCTTTTCAAACTTGATTGGTCTACTAAATCTCAAAACGAACATCATCAAAAATATTTTTCTTTCGCCAATGGAAGTGACAGTAATAGAGATAATTCCCTATTAATGGAAAAATTGGAAGCTCTAACTATAAAAATGGATTCTCAATTCCAAAGCTTAAAAGAGGATGTAACAATATAGCAGCGGAAGCTAATATGGGGTACTACTTCAAGCTACAATAGTCATAATCATAGAAAACGAATCAAAAAGAGTCATTTTTAAAAATTTAGTTATCATTCATTATTTCATCAGAGTTTTTACAAACGAAAGGTCCCGAAATCTAAAACACAAAGTTTGAATGATAACATTTTTACCATCTTCAAGTCCTCGCCACTCCGTGCCATAAGTTGCTTAATTACCTGAGATAAAACATGCTAAAAAAGTCAACACAAAGGTTGAGTGATATTCATAGGTTTAAGTTAAATAATTTGAATGCAAATTCGATATTGGGTTACGTTGTTATACACCCGTTATTTGTAAAACAATATTATTGCCATTAGCTCATGAATCCGAAGCCTTGGGATATATTTGATACGTTATAGCCCCAACGGGTGCCTTTGCCAAAACACCCGCAGTTATATTCTAATGGTGTGCAATTGGTTACCGGTATAACTGGGTACACCAACGGGGAGTCCAACCCAAATAGATCTATTCACAACATTCGCGCTCACTCCGTAGAGTAATTAACGGTTCATGATATTGGGGACTTAAAGGCAAAATAGTTACTTAGGCAATAATAAATCAGGACAGCATACAGAAATAATTGCATTCATGGTTTATAGCATGTATCCCCCTCGCGGGTTTATAAAACATTTGAAATATTGAAATGCGAGGCTATGAACTCACCTTAACAGTATAGGGAAATCTGAGTGATAGCAAAGGTATATGGAATGAAAGTAACGGCTTCGTCACACGCAACTGGAGATATGTCAAGTCTTAGTTTGATTGAATATGTTTTACATTATAATGAATATCATCTTTGATTGAATTGTTATGGAGTATTGTATCACCGTTCGGGCCATCATAATTCAGAGGTCATTCAGTAAACGTTTGAGGAGCTAGGGCACTTTAAATCGTAAACCCAACAACTCAGTCAGAACGTAATACCAAGATGAAACCCCTTAATATGAAGCTCCCTAGTATTGTGATACGATATAATTGGTTTTAAGCGTTTTGCTTGATAACTGGAAACGATAAGCACGTCAAGCGTTAATTAAAGTTATGTCTTATAATGTTTTGAACATATTTTTATACTTTTTCAAAATGTTACATTTTAGACCCTTAAGAATGAAAAATGGCAAAATATACCCTTGGAGTTTGCACTTTTATGAGTTTGGTCCTTCTAGTTTAAAAGATGTACAAAGTAAACCTTATACTTTGGAAAGTGACATAATAGACCCCTATAGTTATAACTTTGATAAAACATTTTAGTCCTTTTAGTTATATGTTTCAGAAAGTTTACTTGATTATACCCCATGAATGGATAATATTTACAAACAAGTGAATGTCTTGCAAGCTTATTTTAACATTCCAAAAGTATTGCGGCTATAGTTATTTAATGAGGCTAAAATATGAAGGTTTAACGTAACGAAAGTTTAAAATAACGCTTCGTTAAGCTAAAAATTAAAACGGGTCGAATTAGGGTTTTAAAATGAAAACGCATGGGTTTTAAGATCAAATTCTTTCAAAAATTAATAAAGTACTTATTATAATGTTAGATAAGTTTATTAGAATATATTATAACAATAGTTTACAAGTTTAGCTTATAGATTAAGTAAAAACATGAAATTAGGGTTTCATGAGCTCGGTTTGGATCAAAAAGGTAAAACACATATGTTTTTGAGTTCAAAGCTTTTAACAAGAGTTTAAGTATGATCATATGAACATTATAAGGGTATGAAAACAGATTGTAAGCTTATGAAACCTGGTTTTGAGCTTATAGCTTGGAAACGGGTCGAAATCGGGACTTTTAGCTTCGTACGCCTAGAATAATGACTCTGGGGCTTCTTTTCTTGGTTTCTTTTGCTTCACTTCTGATCTTGAGACTTCTTAGGATCTTCTTGAGCAAAGAGTTGCTGCTATTATGGGTTATAGAAAGAAGAAGTGGGGGATGAGTTAGAATGAAGGGTTATGAGCCCTATTTATAGTCGAATAGTACCTTGGTGGCCAAGGAGACTTAGAGCTCAAGGTTAGGACATATGTACCAGCTAGAGGATGATGTGGGAAGGCTATGTTGTGAGTTTGCAAAGCTAGAAGTAGCTATGGAGTGTTGTTTGGGTCTTGTGGTGCCGCGGGTAAAAAGAGAGACAAAGAGGAGGATGTGGCTCATTTTAGGACCAAGAATGGAGAAGATATTTGTGTGAGGTGCTTGTAAGCTGCTTAGAAGAGAAGTAGCATGGTCATTGAGGTGCTTGAGTGCAAGAGTAACTTTCAAAATGGGTTAAAATGCAAAGAATAGGGTCGCGGGTTGGTTAGGGCTCGAACTAGGGTTTTCTTGGTTATTTTTCGAGTGCATTTGATTAGTAATGATAGATTAAGGATCACAAGACTTGTATTAAGGATTATTAACAAGAATTGATAGGTGGTTCGGGTTTAAAATGGGTGAAAATGAGTAAACGGGTCAAAAGTTCAAATTAGGGTTCAATTAGGGTTTTCTAGATTTAATTCTTGTACATTGTTGTTAAAATGATGAGTGTGTGTGTGATGATTGTGATTTGTAATGTTGTATTTATGTTATTAAAACTTATTTGAGTATTGGTTTAGGTTTACAATGGATAAAAACAAAGAAACGGGTCATGGTTTAGAAACTAGCTCGGTTTTAGGGTTTAGGGTTTTGAATTAGGGTTTTGAGTGTAAAAATATGTGTGAGAGCTTATGAGTAGAATAATTAGGGTTTATACATTGTATATTGAGTTTATTAGCTTGTACAAAAGTGGTGATGAAGAAACTAGAATGAAGACGGAGGTAAAACGGCTATTTTGGATGTCATGCTTAATGACTTGTATATTGTGCTTTTAAAGACTTGCACTTTGACTTAGAGGGAGTTTATATTTCAAATGAGATGTCATATTACTTGTACATATGCTTTAGTAAATTGTACATTCATTTTAGATATTAATCTTTCATGGAATTAGGGTTTAGAGGTAAACGATGACGGTTTAAAGCTTGTCTTGATATAATGTTGCAAATGGTACATTATATGAGTAATGTACTTTGTAAAAATGATATTAAGATATTGAATTGACATGTTATGATGTTTGCTTGATGTTGGGGATTATACTTTGAGTTGATTATGACAAAATATATTAAAGGTGGAGGACCTACAAGACAAAGTTGGAATAACATTAATGCTGATTGAAGATTAGTCAAACAGTATTTAATGCTCAGCTAAAAGATAAAGATCAACATTAATGCTGATTGAAGATTAGTCAAATAGTATTTAATGCTGATTTATAGTTTCCTAATTTTATTTTGATCTTATCTTGTCTTGTAAACCCTAACCCCTCTAGTATATAAAGAGGGGAAGGCGTCTAGTATTGGAATCGATTCATAGATAGTCTCTCCAATGAGAGTCTAAACGCATAGAAAGCGTGTGTAGTAGTTAGTAGTTAGTTTCTTTATTAATGTTTAATAAAGAAAACCTTATTAGTAACATGATTGTGTTCTTTATATTCCGTTGCGTGTTACAATCATTGTTATCATACCCTAGATGAGTCCTAATAACGATCTATGGAGTCATTATAGGATTCACAAATTGGTATCTGGCCTCGATGGCTCTCGATCTAGGGTTTATAAGGTTTTCATCGGAAATTTTAGCTTATGATTCCTGCTGGTAGTTTATGGTTCCTGCTGGTAGGCTTTATGGTTCCTACTGGTCTGCTTACGATTTCTTCTGCTAGCATCGTCCGATATGGGACAACAGACGCGCTTGGATCTTGAACAATGATGATGTGTATAGTTCGTTTTGAAGATTCAGAGGTCTATGGTGGTAGCTAGGTTAAGGTGGAGGGTTGTTTGTGGTGGTGTAGGTCGCGGCCAGTCTTGGAGCCAAAGGAAGAGATGTGGCTAATCTAGCAACCAAGGAAATGAGTTAAGGTGCTTGTAAGCTGGTTGTGAGGCAAGCAGCTTGGTCATCAAGATGCTTGGATGCAATGTTATCTTTCAAAATGGGTTAAAAAGAAAGAAAAAGAGGTCGCGGGTTTGAATGGCTCGAACTAGGATTTTTCTTGGTTATTTTTGTGTACATTTAATTAGTAATGATAGATTAAGGATTATAAGACTTGTATTAAGGGTTTACAATAAGATTTGATTAGTGGTTTGCGTTTAAAATGGGTGAAAATAGGTAAATGGGTCGCTGGTTGAAGTTAGGGTTCGTTTAGGTTTTCTAGGTTTAATTCTTGTATATTGTTGTTAAAATGATGAAACATGACTTATAATATTGTAAATTAAGTATCTATAACTTAATTGAGTAATGGTTTGGGTTTACAATGGATAAAAATCAAGAAACGGATCATGGTTTAGTATTTAGCTCGGGTTAGGTTTTCTCGGTTTCATTTCATGAAATCTTATGAAATAAGGATGATTATAGAATGTAAATGATGTGCATGGCTTGCTTGTTACTTGTACTTGATGGATTGTACAAGATTCTTAGGAAAACGGAGGTAAAACGGCTATTTTGGATGTCATGCTCAATGACTTGTACATTGTGCTTTTAAGGCTTGTACTTTGACTTGGAGGGAGTTTATATTTCAAATGAAATGTTATATTACTTGTACATATGCCTTAGTATCTTGTGCATTCGTTTTAGATATTAACTTTTCTTGAAATTAGGGTTTAGAGGTATACGATAATGGTTTAAGGCCTGTCTTGATATAACGTTGCAAATGGTATATTATATGAGTAATGTACTTTGTAAAAATGATATTAAGATATTGACTTGACATGTTATGATGTTTGCTTGACATATATGTAGATAGGATTGCCATAGGTAGGTTGCGTGAGCTCGTTAACTTTAGTTATGCAAGTTACATTGCATATTGAGATATTGGTAATGTAAGTAATGTAATAAAGCGAAAAATTTCCCTGAAAAAGGTGGTTTATATATAATAGATAGATAGTACATTGCATCTAACTTAATAGATGGATATTTACATTAATGAAAATTTACGGGTTATTGTAGTCCCCCATCCTTACAGAAATCTCGTCCAGAGATTTAATTGGTTGTTGAAGTGATGTTTGAAAACAGACGAGGATATTTGGCATGAATTTCATCTTCGCGTTCCCATGTAAATTCTGGTCCTCTTTTAGAGTTCCATCGCACTTTGACTATAGGAATACGACTTCGTTTTAGTTGCTTGATTTCACGATCCATAATTTCCACTGGTTCTTCTACAAAGTTGAGTTTGTCGTTGAGTTGAAGTTCTTTCATTGGAATAATGAGAGATTCATCGGATAAGCATTTCTTGAGATTAGAAACGTGGAAAGTATTATGGACATTACTAAGCTCTTCAGGAAGCTCTAGTTTGTATGCCACTGGACCAATCCGTTCAAGGATTTTGAATGGTCCAATGTATCGGGGATTAAGCTTTCCTCGTTTTCCAAATCGAAAGATACCTTTACGAGGTGATACTTTTAACATAACACGATCGCCAATTTGAAATTCTAAAGGCTTTCGCCTTACATTGGCGTAACTTCTTTGCCGATCTCTTGCAGCTTGCAAGCGTTGACGAATTTGCACGATCTTTTCAGTAGTTTCATGAATTATTTCTGGTCTCGTGAGTTGAACATCTCCAACTTCGGCCCAGCAAATAGGTGATCCACACTTTCGTCCATAAAGTGCTTCAAATGGTGCTGCCTTGATACTGGCATGATAACTGTTATTATAGGAAAATTCTATCAATGGTAAGTGTTTATCCCATTCTTTCCCGAAGTCTATAACACAAGCTCGCATCATGTCTTCGAGTGTTTGGATGGTTCTTTCACTTTGTCCGTCGGTTTCAGGATGATATGCTGTACTCATGTCTAATTGAGTACCCAAAGCATTTTGCAACAATTGCCAGAATCTGGATGTGAAATGACTGTTACGATCCGAGATGATGGATATTGGCACGCCATGTCGAGAGACTATTTCTTTGATGTATAACCTTGTAAGAGTTTCCATACTATCAGTCGATCGAGTGGGTATGAAATGTACGGATTTGGTAAGGCGATCGACAATGAACCAAATGGTGTAATGTCCGATTGAGGTTTTGGGTAGCTTTGTAACGAAATCCATTGTTATCCTTTCCCATTTCCACATAGGAATTTCTGGTTGTACCAGTAAGCCGGATGGCTTTTGACATTCTGCTTTAACTCTAGAACATGTCAAACATTTGCCAACATATTCCGCGATGATTGCCTTCATGTTAGGCCACCAATAGAGTTTCTTTAGATCGTGGTACATTTTATCAGAACCCGGGTGAATAGAATATTTCGATTTATGAGACTCATGCATGATCAAGTCTCTTAAACCGCCAAAAAGTGGTAACCAACTTCGATTTTTGATACAACGAGTTCCGTCAGGACGAATTTCAAATGATTTGTCCATTCCTCGTAGGTTTTCGTTTTTGACATTTTCTTCTTTGAGGGCTTCATTTTGGGCTTCGAGAATTTGAGATGGTAATTTTGGATGAACGGTTAGGATCAATGCTCTAACTCGGAGTGGTTTGATTTGTTTCTTCCGGCTTAAGGCATCTGCCACAACATTTGCCTTTCCAGGATGATAGCAAATCTCACAATCATAATCTGCGAGTAATTCTAACCATCGGCGTTGCCTCATATTCAATTCTTTTTGACGAAGAATGTGTTGAAGGCTTTTGTGATCAGTGAAAACTGTACACTTTGTACCGTATAGATAGTGTCTCCAGATTTTAAGAGCAAATACCGCGTAGACTAAAAATAATCATTTAATGTAAACGGTCATCAAATAAATTAAGGTTTACATCAACCAAGTAAGAAATAATTATTAAAAAGATAATTATGTACTTTGAGTATTGTATATTTATTGGTCACGTAAAAGGGTTACGTTTCGCTATAAAATACATTTGGACACACCCCGGAAATACCTAGACTTACCTAGACTCAAACCAATACCCACTTTTATAACCTTAACACAAAACTTAATCAATTTTTGTGTCAAATGCCACTAAGGGCCGGTTACACCCACACATACATCTAGGAATCCTTAAACATCCCACTAATAATCCTACAAGTACATGTACATCCCCTAACTAATTAATACTAGTCCTAATTGTCTCCACTAAACATTTACACAATGGACAAGGACCAAATGGCCTTCCTTTTTACCCTTGTGGATTCGGCAACATGCATGCATATGGGAAGATCCTTAAGATTTCCTAATCTCACAAAATCTTGTACATCACTAGCCTAATTAAAACATGTACTAGAATGGTTTAACCAAAAACAAGTAGGAAATCTTTCTAATGATCCTTACAAGTACTAGTACTTCCTCTAACTCATTAATACTTGTCCTAATGGTCTCCTATTAGTCATTTACACATTGGTTAAGAACCATTGTGCCTCTTGATTTCCTTTGTGCCGCGGATGACTAGGAACCAACACACAAATCCATAAGATTTGCTAGCTAAGCCAAATCTTGTACATCTTGAGAGTAATTAAGAATGGTACTAAGATGGTTTAGTAAAACCATGTGTTAGCAACTAGGAAACTCAAAAACCACCTCCTAAGGCACAAATTTGGTTCAGTGTGGGTGGTTTGTGAAACCAAGAGAGCTAACTAGCTTCTCATCCTATAAATAATATTCACTAGCTCACTTAACACATTTCCAAACTCTTATATACTTTCTTCTCTCATTCGGATCACAAAACGCAACCATACACTCCTATTTGTCACATTTGAGAACACGACACAAGCTAAGGGATAATACAACGAGTGCACAAGGGGTCTACGAGCTAAGGGCTAGCACACATCACGTCCACTTCTCAATCTAAGAGCTATAGGACCCTTGTAAGTCCCTCACGACACTTTGCAATTCATAGTTTAATTGTCGCTTGATTTCTAGACTTGTGTCGCGACCCATATAGGGTTCACGCACCTATATATGTACATGTTATACTTGTGTGGTGCAAAGACCTAATTAAAACGCATGTACAAAGATGGATTATGTCAATCTAGGGGCTTAAGTGCCCTATTTATATGAAAAACTTGGACCTAGACGTAAACAATATACATTATACACAAAATGGTAAGAAAACTATACGTGAACTTTCTTGTAAACACGACATGAAGACTAAGGAATGTGTAGGCAACCTTATCTAGCGTGTGCATGTAGCGAACACGACCCTATGCATGCAAAATAAGCTCACATTTGGTATACTAGCTCGTTAACGGTGTCTTAAGAGGTACTAGAACACCTAACGGGCCACTAATGGCTTCGTTTAACCCACGCAGCCCACACTCGGGCCCAACAGGCCCAACAGTGGAGACCCTAGCTTATTAATAAGCTCTACGAGCTTATTAAGGTGACCTACGAGCTTATTGAAACTTATATAGGCCCTTATACCCTTTAAAAACCAAACGAACCTTAATGGACCTTGGTACTAATTTTCAGTAAATGGTTGTTGGGCCAACGAGCCCAATAAGCTCAAAATAAGCTCATCCGAGCTTATCAATAAGCCAAACAGCTTAAGCAAACTTAAATAAGCTTAACGAATGCATTTGTACTACCCGGACTAACTATAACATTACCAGTAGTAACCATTATGGTACTACCAGTACTAATGACAATATTATTCTACCAGGAGTAACTAATATGCTACCAGTAGTAATGACTATATCTACCAGTAGTAACCATTATAGTACTACCAGTACTAATGACAATATTATTCTACCAGGAGTAACTAATATGCTACCAGTAGTAATGACTATATCTACCAGTAGTAACTATAAAGACCTAAATTTCATTTTTGTAAACTTAAAGGACTAATTATGTAATTATCAAAACTAAAGGGTTTACAGTGTAAATGTTTATATTTTATAAACCTAGGGACTAAAGTGTAATATCTAGAAGCTTAAGGGTATATTTGTGATCAAAAGTGAAATAATAAAACGCTTAAAGAATCGGTCGAATATTAATATATTCGGACATTAAACGGGTTTAATTTACGACTTAATAAATAAGTATATTTATTAAGAAAGTATATCCGTTTTCCCAAGAGCCATCAAACAATTTCAAATACATTAAACACGTACACCACCACACAAGTGATAACAGTATATATAAACTAGCAAATTTATTGTAGTTTATACATTGAGTCTTTAGCCTAAACTTGTAGACTAAGACTGGCCGTATTTACTTAGGTATTTGACGGTGTGATTCATACTTGGATATCTATTATCAATTTCCAGAGGACTATTCACTCAGGTGAGTTCATAGCCCCATGTTTTACAATTATTTAAATGATTTACATCCTTGGGGTGAGAACATGCTTTGTTTTACAAATTGGACGCAAGTGTACATTTTATACCATGATTACGTGTTTGCCTGAGTTACCATAACCCATTATGTCCATGATCATGAACTGTTAATTGCATAGATGTGATTGGGAATTACATTATGTGGGCGCGAATGTTATGGATAGATCTATTAGGGATTGACAATCCCCGTTCGGGTGACTAGCTATCACCGGGAACGAACGCATACCATGTCGAATTTGGGATGTTGCAGGGTTAGCACATCATTCACGGACACTCGTTGGCAAATATACTTGCATTCACATATGTCGAGCTTCAGTGTCATGAGCTTAGGAAAACGTAATTACTTTTTATGATGTTTGCATTTGTTGCTTAATCATACACTTAGAAATCTTGCGGTCCTACTATTGATTTACATAAACCTATGAATTCACCAACTTTATGTTGACGTTTTAAGCATGTTTTTCAGGTCAATAAGGCACGAGGTGCAATGATACATTGGAAGTCAATAATTGAAGAGTCAACACTTAAGATTTGGGGTCTTATTACATTTTGGGGAAAATTGTTATAAACCAAAATCTTTATTTATATTGTTGAACAATTTGAAGCCATGGGCTTATGTAACAAACAAGTATTTTGTTAATCCAATGTATCTTTTTCAAATGACACGTTTAGTAGTCGTTCTCAGATCTTGTGCTATTGATCCATAAATGTAACGCCCTCAGATATTCAAACATTCCGTTGCGTGCTCAAATTTGAGGGTGTTATACACAATGTATGAGAAGTTAGGCCTTGGGGAACCTAAACCTATGAGAATGAGCTTAGAACTAGCAGATAGGTCCATTTAGTATCCATGGGGAATAGTAGAAAACGTACTTATCAAAATTGATAAATTCATCCTCCCTACCGATTTTGTTATCTTAGATATGCAGGAAGACTCTAAGATTCTAAAAAATCTTAGGAAGACCATTTCTAGCAACCACCCGAGCAATGATAGATGTATTTAACAAAAAGATAACACTGAGGGTGGGCAACGAAGAGGTAATTTTTGAGGTAGACCAATCAATAAAAACACCTCCCGTCGAGGACGATGAATGCTATGGGATCGATTATTTAGATACAACTATATATTCGAAAACCCAAGAGTTATTGGAAAATGACCAATTAGACTCATTTCTGGTCAATAACGTGGAGAAGAGCATCGATCAATTCAATTTAGAAAGTTGTGGTAAGGATGATGACAGTTTTGAGTCCAGAACACCTATACAGCGTATCGAACAAGTAAATATGCCGTATTCAAAGCCACGAGAAACAAAGAGGCTTGATAAAACACAAAACGAGCGCCTCTAATCTAGTAGCGCCAACGAAATCGACAAAAAAAGACCAGAACTGAAAGACCTTCCCTCCTACTTAGAATACATGTACCTGAATGTAGATGAATCTTGTCTAGTAATCATCTCATCCAAACTAAGAAACAAAGAGAAAATTTCACTTTTACAGATATTAGAAAAATGCAAAGGAGAAATAGCTTGGAAGATGTCAGACATAAAGGGAATAAGTCCGTCATTCTGCATACACAAAATATTAATAGAGGAAAGCTTTACGCATGTCATTCAACCCCAGCGACGTTTGAATCCAAAAGTCCAAGACATGGTTAAAAACGAAATCGTTAGGTTACTTGATTTAGGATTAATTTACCCGATCTCGGATAGTCCAAGGGTAAGCCCTATTTATGTCTTCCTAAAGAAAGGCGGGATAACCATGGTTTTAAATGACAACAACGAATTAATACCATCTTGCACAGTTACAGGATGGCGCGTGTGCATTGACTATCGTAAACTAAATGACGTAACGCGAAAAGATTACTTTCCTCTCCCTTTTATTGATCATATGTTAGAACGTTTATCTGGAAATGAATATTATTGTTTTCTTGATGGTTTTTCAGGATTCTTTCAAATTCCAATTGCACCAGAAGATCAAAAGAAGACAACTTTTACTTGTCCTTATAGAACTTTTGCCTATAGAAGGATGCCGTTTGGATTATGCAACGCTCTAGCAACCTTTCAAAGATGCATGATGGCAATATTCCATGACATGGTAGAAGATTTTATGGAAGTTTTCATGGATAATTTCTCGGTATTCGGTAATTCTTTTGACCAATGTCTCAATAATTTAGATAAAATGCTCGGTAGATGTGAAGAAACCAACCTTGTGCTAAATTAGGAAAAATGTTATTTTATGGTAAAAGAAGGTATTGTTTTGGGACACAAAATATTTAGGAAGGGAATCAAGGTTGATAAAGCTAAAATCGATGTGATAGCCAAATTACCTTATCCCACAAATGTGAAGGGTGTTAGAAGTTTTTTTGGTCACGCTGGGTTCTATCGCAGATTCATAAAAGACTTTTCTATGATTTCTAAACCAATGACCTAACTTTTAATGAAAGACGCAAAATTTGATTTTTTTAAAGATTGTAAGAAAGCATTTAATAAATTAAAACAAAAATTAACCACTGCGCCTATTATACTATCTCTCGATTGGAAGGTACCTTTTGAATTAATGTACGACGCCAGCGATTTTGCAGTAGGGGCAGTCTTAGGACAAAGAATAGACAGGAAATTCAAACATATCTATTATTCTAGCAAAACCGTAAACGATGCCCAAGCACATTATACAACCACTGAAAAAGAACTTATTGCAGTTGTTTTCTCTTTTGATAAATTTCGCCCCTATCTTATTTTATCAAAAACTATAGTCTACACTGATCATTCTACTTTGAAGTATTTGTTTAGTAAACAGGATGCCAAACCAAGGCTGATCAGATGGGTTCTGCTTCTGCAAGGATTCAACATCAAAATAAAAGATAAACAAGGGGCAGAAAACTTGGCTGCTGATCACCTGTCTAGACTTGAGAATCTAAATATGGGATAATTAGCCAAAGACGAAGTCGCTGATAAATTTCCCGATGAGCGTTTGATGATATTAAAGGCCATGCTTAATGACAAAGAGCCATGGTAAGCGGATTATGTAAACTACATTGTAAGAAAAGTGGTACCTCCAAAATGGACATCGGAAAGGAGAAAATGATTCTTTTCTTAAGTAAGGTACTATTTTGGGATGAACCATATGCATTTAGATTGTGTCCAGACAATGTAATGAGAAAATGCATGGCTGGAGACGAAATCCTTGAAATCTTGGCTCACTGCCATTCTGGTCCAACCAGGGGACATCGCAGTGCCTCGATTACAGGAAGAAAGGTTTACGAAGCAGGATTCTATTGGCCTAGTATCCTTAAAGATGCTAAAGATTATGTAATGCGGGGGGGGGGGGGGGGGGGGGGGGGGGGGGGGGGGGGGGGGGGGGGGGGGGGGTGGTACGCAAGCTCTTTTACAAAACCTCCACCAATGGAGATGGAAATGCCACAGTTCGCACTGTTGATAACGAAGTAACGTGCAAACTACTGCGACTTGTTTTTACACTGACATATCATGAAGTGTCAACCTTTGAACTTCAGGGGACTGAAGGCGTGGGTCGTTTAACCGTGGATTGAAAGATGGATCAGTTTTTCAATTAACAGTGGTTATGCTATTGAGAATCTCAAGTAAAGTTTGGCCCACCTGCACTCATTCACGGTCAGCTGCTTTGACTTGGTGGTAATGGTCGAGATAAAACATTAGGTCCAGAGGCATATGCAATGACTTGAAGGTACACGTAGAAAAAGATGACGGACAAGTTACATTATACGCAGGGTGAAGATCAAGAAAATTAGACATTGAGCTGTAGAACCTAAATGCAAGGGAAACGATTGTTCCAGCATACACTGAACAGTTCCAAGAGTTAACCCTGATAAGTCCAAGTTTGTTGCCATGAAACCGAGAAGGTTGACAAGTTACAACAGTAGGACTGCCTGACAACATTTATGGGAACGTCAAGTCTGGCCAGACCCAAGCGTTGGAAGAACAGACTATTGAGTTGCCAATGACTTGATTGATCCGAAACTCCGCACCTACGCTGAAAAGGCAATCTGACAACAAGAGGAAGACGATTTCATCCAGAAACAACCATAGGGTCACGCAACATTAACCCTCAGAAGGCAGAATGCGCCAAGGTCTAAGCAATATGGGGACATGCGAAAGGAAGCCTTATGGGGGATCTTTGCCCAAGTGCAACAAGTGCCATCTCCACCACAATGGCCCGTGCACCCAGAGGTGCCACAATTGCAACAAATAGGGCACTTTGCTCGTGATTGCAAAAGTACTTGTAGCACAAATGTTACTAATACTCAGAAGGGCAATGGGGCAGCCCCTAATGGAAATGGTTGTTTCGAGTGTGGAGCACCAGGACATTTTAAGAGAGATTATCAAAAGCTGAAGAATAAAGATGGAGGAAATAGGAATGCACAGGGCTGTGTTTATGCAGTTGGGAATATAGAAAAGAGGGGAAATGCACCGGGAAACCCTGATGCCATGTCCTTCCATGGTACGTGTCCTCTTGAAATAACCACCTATGCAGTCTATCTATTCGACTCTTGGTCCCGAATAGAATTATTTAAGCACTGCATAGTTTCCTTTGATAAACATCGCCCCAACTTCAATAGAAAATTTGTAATGTAGGTCGAATAGCTGATGCGGAAATTAGTCGGATAGACACAATATACGAGGTTAGCACTTTAAATTTTTAAACACATCCGTTCCACACTAGATCAAATGCGCTCGTAGAACTGGGTAGTTTTGATGTCATTATCGGTATGGATTGGTTAAGAAGATGTCACGCCGTGATCGTGTGCGATGAGAAACTTGTTCAAATTCCCTACAGGAATGAAACTTTGACTTTTTGTGGCAACGAAAGTAGCAACGGGAGAGAATCCCGTTTGGACAGTTATCTCAAAGATTCACAAATCACAATAGAACTTGCCAAAGGAGCCAGGTCTTTTTAGCATAGATATCCGCCAAGAAAGAGGAGGACAAGTCGGAAAGGAAACAGATAAAGGACGTACCAATCATCCGAGATTTTCCTGAAGTATTTCCTGAGGACTTGCCAGGTCTTCCTCCAGCTCGACCAGTGGAATTCCAAATCGACCTTCCTTCAAAGCCACACCGTAATCTCGAGCACCGTATCGGTTTGGCTCCATCCCGAAAAAAGGAATTATCAGAACAATTACAAGAACTTTCTGACAAGAGGTTCATAAGGCCTAGTTCCTCACCTTGGGGAGCCCCAGTCTTATTTGTCAAAAAGAAGGATGGGTCGTTCAGGATGTGCATCGACTACCGTGAGTTAAATAAACTGACAGTAAAGAATCAAACTAACCACTCCCGAGGATCGACTATTGTTTGATTAACTTCAAGGATCCAGTATTTATTCAAAGATAGATCTGAGATCAGGATATCACCAGCTTAGAGAACGAGAACAAGACATTTCAAAGATGGCATTCCGAACTCAGTATGGCCATTATGAGTTCTAGGTTATGCCATTCAGACTGACAAACGCACCTGCGGTATTCATGGACCTCATGAACTGAGTGTGCAAGCCTTACTTGGATAAGTTCGTAATGTCTTCCATCGAAGACATACTTAATTTATTCAAAGGATTAGAAAGACACGAAGAACATCTTAAAAGGCCACTTTTGGAATTTGCTTAAGAAGGAGCAAGTTTGTATGCTTAATTTTCAAAATGCGAGTTTTGGATCCCGAAGGTACAATTCCTCGGTCACGTCATTGATAGCAGAGGCATACATGTAGATCCAGCCAAGATAGAATCTATCAAAGATTGGGCGTCTCCTAAGACACCAACTGAAATTCGCCATTTCTTTAGTCTAAGCTGGTTACTATCCTGAAGGTTCATATGAAGGACTATTTCAAGATGTCTAAGTCAAATGATGAAACTAACTCAGAAAGGATCAAGTTCGACTGGTGAGAGAAGGAAGAGCACGCTTATTCCAGTTAATAAAGCAGAATCAGGTTTCAAGTGCACCAATTCCTGGCTTTACCTGAGGTGGGGGGCGAAGAACTTTGTGAGTCTATATGATGCGTCACACAAGGGTTTAAGGTTGCTTTACTATGTAGAGGGAGAAGTGGATATGGTGGAGGGGGGGAGCGAGTGGAGGGGGGGGGGGGAATCGAGGGGGTGGCGTGGCGGGGAGTTGGTGTGGTGGTAGAGGGGGGAGGTTGGCTATGGGAGTAGGGTTTTGCGGTGGTTTCATGGAGTTAAGTCTCATTTTCTGTGTTTCTTCGAGGGGTGAGGTACCTAAAATAATCTGGCGAGGGTGAACAAGTAAGGCATGCAGACACACCAAAGGTGGGAAAGATTATATTTATGAGATGCCTTGAGTGCGAACGTGGATCCTTTGAATGAGCTTCTTAAATAAATGTCAGCGCGCGGGAGAGAAAAGTACTTCTTGTCTGTCGTCATAAGTTTATGGATGCAGTCACAATCACAAAAGCACAGACAAAGGGTCCTCTTAGCAGGTTCTGCTAACATAACCTATGCTTCTCGACAACTAAAAGTTTACGATAAGAACGTACACACGCGCTCGAGATTAGAGCGAGAGTGGGTTATATCTATCATAGTTTTGTGTGTGCGCCTAAAGATATAGAGCGCGCGCGAGACTAGTACGAACCAGATGCGCGGGGGGAAGGGGGCGCGTTGGGGGGGGTGGTCGGGCACACACGACATAAAACAGCGCGTACAACACACACACATCTCGGCGATGCAGAGTGAGCTTAACATGCTGGACAACACGTTTGGCTAAGAATTAACTGAGTGACTACGATTGTGATATTCGTTATCAGCCCGGGAAAGCAAACAGACTACGTGGCCGATGCACGGAGCCGTAAGGAACGGATCGAGCCATTGCGGGTTAGAGCCTTAGTTATGACAATGGTGGAGATCCCCCTAACGAATATAGAAGCTCAGATCCGAAGCCCAGTAACTAGAGAATCTCGTGAAGTTGAAGAACAGGCGGTATATCCGAGAGGGATAATACCCAAGAAAGATTAGAACACGTGCCGATGGAAAACTATGTTTATACGCAAGAAAGTTGGATACCTTGCTATGTGACTTAAGATCCGGAATTATGCACGAAACCCCACAAGTCGACACATATCTATCCAACTCAGTTCAAAAAAGATGTACCACGATGTGAAGGATATTATATTTGGTGGCCAAACATAAGGCTGACATCACAAACGTACGTTAGCAAATCCTGACATGTGAAAGGTCAAGCCGAGACATCAAAGCCCATCGGATTTGCTAGTACAAGAATGACTCTAGACTCTACAGAGATAAGGTATAACAACCCAAGAATTTTCATCAAATGCAAAACTTATTTTACTATTATCACAATTGTACGGGGAAATTTTTCGCTTTATTACATTACTTGCATTGTCAATATCTCATTAAGCAAGGTAACTTGCATAACTAAAGTAGACAAGCTCACACAACCTATCTATGGCCATCCTATCTTCATATATGTCAAGCAAACATCACAATATGTCAAGTCAATATCATCATATCCTTATTACAAAGTACATTATTCCTATAATGTACCATTCACAACGTTATATCAAAACGGGCTCTAAACCGTTATCATATACCTCCAAACCTTAATCTCATGGAAGGGTTAACCCCTAAAGTTAATATACAAGCTACTAAAGCATATTTACAAGTAATATGATATCTCATTTGAAATATAAAATCTCTTCAAGTCAAAGTACAAATCTCTAAAAGCTCAATGTACAAGTCATTAAGCATGATCTCTAAAATAGCCGTTTTACCTCCGTTTTCATTCTAATTTCTTCACCACCACTTAAGCAAGTTACTACACTCATTTTACAAGGTGTAAACCCTAAATATTCTATTCATAAACTTTCATACATCTTTATGCACTCAAAACCCTAATTCAAAACCCTAAACCCTAAAACCGAGCTAGTTTCTAAACCATGACCTGTTTCTTGGCTTTTATCCATTGTAAACCCAAACCAACACTCAATTAAGTTGTAATAACTTATTTTACAATCATATCAATCCTATTCAATCATTATTTCATCATTACTTCATCATTTTACTTCACTTGTACGTAAAACATATCCTAGAAACCCTAAATGTACCTAATTGGTTCATTTAACCCGTTTACTTGTTTTAAACCATTCTAATCCCAAATAACCAACCAAGGGCCATTGTAAACTCATAAAATAAGTTTACAATTCATCATCTATCATTTACCTAGCAATGTGCAAGAAATCAAAGCTTAGAAAACCTTAACGAATCCAGAAAACCCTAATTATGCCCTAATTGTGATTTTGACCCGTTTTCTCAATTTCAACCCATTTTAACTTAAACCAACGACCAAACTTCATTAATAATACTTTATATAAGCTCTAGGATTTGTATTCCATCATTCTTAATCAAAAGTATGCAAAATATAAGCCAAGAAAGTCAAGAAAACCCTAAACGAGCCCTAGTTGAACCCGTACTCCCATTTCTTCAATTCTAATCCGTTTTAACCCAAACAAATTGCTAATCTTTGCTAATTACTTTAATCCCAGACCTTAACAACCTATTTCATCATTCCTTAATCATTTATAACACAATGTACCTTGTTAAAACATTTGAAGAACCCGTCGAACCCAAAATAGACCCGGTTTACTTCTATGACCATTTTGACCCCTCTAAATTGCTACCAAGTCCAAATAACCAATGTGAACCTCTTCTAGAATCATAGTAGCAGCTTATGCACCTACTTGGACCAAGCCTTGGTCAAATTTGAGAAGCACATGGCTTGCTTTTGTCCTACTTCAGCCGCGGCATACCCCAATCCCAAACACCTCACCAAAGCTACTTCCTAGCTTATACACCACATCTACTAGCTTCTCCACATCCCTACCTAGCTTGTACACATGTCCCATCTCAGATTTCAAGCATACCTTAAGCCTTAAGGGTCCTTTACCTATAAATAGGAGCCATAACACTTCATTTTTCTTCATCCCCCACTTCCTCCTCTAAACCCTTCATAGTAGCAACACCTTGCCACAAATATGAATTCTAATAATCTATAAAGAAGTCTCAAGTACAGAAGGAAGCAAAAGAAACCAAGAAACGAAGCCGGGAGTCTTACACAGCCGAACGAAGCCGAAAGTCCCGATTCAGACCCTTTCCACCATTTTGTGCTCCTTGAACTCAAACCCAGTTTTTGAATGTTAACATCGATACGTAAACCCTTATAATGATACGAAAGATCCTAAATATCCTCTTGTTAAAGTTTCATACTCAATTCATGCTCATATTTCCATTTTAACCAAAACCGTACACCAGAAACCCTAATTTCGCGTTTTTCTTAAAACTAAATGTTATAATGGTTAAATATTGTTATAATCTATCCTAGCATGCTTAACTAATGTTAAAATAACCACTTTATTGATTAATGAAGGAATTTGAACTTAAAACCCGCGCGTTTACGTTTTGAAAACCCTAATTTGACCGTTTTTACTTCCTAGCTTAACGAATCGTTAAATAAACTTGTGTTATTTAAAACTTCATATTTTAAGTTTATTATAGACTTATGAATGTCTAATGAAATGTAATAAATGAAAGCTTGCATGTCAATAATGGACTGTTTGAATTATAATCCATGTCAAGGGGTATATAGCGTAAACATTATGAGAAGACTTATACACTAAAAGGACTAAAAAATGTCATTTTATCAAAGTATATAACTATAGGGTCTATTAGTCACTTATTCAAAGTCCCAAGGTTACTTGGTATATCTTACAAAGTTTAAGGACCAAAGGACGAAAAATTACAAACACCAAGGGGTCTACTATGCAATTTTCTAAACCCAGGGTCTAAAAGTAACAATTGAAAAGTATAAAATACATGTTCAAAACCTACCAGGGCATAACTTTAAATTAACGATCTCGTGCTTAACATTTCCAGATATATGAATAAAACCGCTTAAACCAAATTCATCCGGAAGCATATTGTACCACAATACAAGGGAGAGCTACATATTAAGGAGTTACATCATTGTATTACGTTCTGACCTAGTTGTTGGGTTTACGATTTAAAGTGCCCTAGCTCCTCAAACGTTTACTGAATGACTTCTGAATTATGATGGCCCGAACGGTGATGCAATAATTCTAAACTCTTCAATCAAACTCATAACTCTTAAACCAAAGTTCTAAAGTACAAAACTTCCAGAGACATATGACATATTCACTCAGGTTTGTGTGACGTGGCTTATGACTTTAAATTATCATTTTACAATACAACCTATCCTGGTTAAGATTGTGATAAGGTCGTCAGCTTTCATTACAGAATATTTATTACATCTACCTACCAGGTGAAGTTCATAGCCTCGCTTTACTTATTTACATGTTTTATAAACCCGCGAGGGGGATACATGCTTGTTACAAACTCTTTTACATACTCTTTTATCTTATAACAATGTGATTACTTTTCAATGACTTAGTGAGTTCATAGCCTCACTTTTAATCTCTTTAATTATTTCATAAACCCGTGAGGAGGATACATGCTATAAAGTACGAATACAAGTTACATGCTATTCTGACATATCATTACAATTGCTGCCGAAGTTATCTATCCTACAAGTTCGTTTAAATTGACTTCAAGTTTGTTAAATTGACTTTTGGATATTAATGTGATAGTTTACATAATACCTACAAGACTTAATTTTGACTTCAAGTCAAAAAATTGACTTAGGATATTAATGTAGAGAATAAACCTACAAGTCAGTTAAATTTGATTCAGAGTCAATAAAATGACTTTTTGGATGAGAAAAATTTGATATTATGAGCTCTTCCAGTCGTTAAATTGACTTTTGAAATCATAATGTGTTTGGGTGACATGAGAACAAGACCAAGTCAGACCATACAATGCAATAACGGAATAATAATGTTTACTAAGATCATTGCGACTATTACTAATATCGGGATATATAAAAACATGACCCAATAACATAACAATAACAATTTTACAATAATAATTGTTGTTTATACAATATTATACTATTACTTGTATCCAAACTTTTTTAATATCAAACCAATGAATTTCACTCAACCATTGTGTGACTTCTTAGCAAGTCTATCCCAGGAGTAATTGAGAAGTGCGGCACGGATGGTATGGACTCGAAGATGCAGAACTAGTAATCATTCAAACATGAAGTTTTAGATTTTGGGAACCTGCCTTGTAAAACACTGATTTGAAATGAATGGATAAGAATCTTTTGAATAACGTCTCTTTTAGTCGTTTTCTAATGTAATATGGATTGTTGTATCCATGAAGTAAAACCCAGATTAGCTCCAGCTTGCTATACTTGAAGAAATGGGAGTTGGTTACAAAAAATATATATATAGGACCGTTATTAAAGGGTTGGAATATACATATCAAGAAATATGTAGATACCATAACGGTTGCAACTCCCCCTTGGTGTATGCTCCCCCTTGTTTGGGGCACCAAGGAATCAATCTACAAAAGTGTGCTACAAAAAAATTAGTAGAAAAGTGCACATATATATACCAACAATGATAGTTAAATATATATATAGCAATACACTAACAGGGAACAAGGACAAGTAAGACTTATATATAAGCCACTCTAAACACTGACATTTTAAAAGAAAATTTAAAACCTATACATATGCACTCGTTGTTTTAATAACAACAACCTAAATCCATGATAAAAGGAATCATGACGTATACTCAAGACACGAAAATGTTTAGGAACCGATGATAAAGTTCGACCGACACTTGCTTAAGGACTAAGACTTTACCAACACCCTTCGGTATAATACTGAATTTTAATAAAACAAGAACTAAAATCGCTTAAATTGACATACTAATATTTGAGAATGATATCTTCCAAGATGTCATTTGGATATAAAGTATGAACGTATTTTGATTGACATGTTCCTTATGGTATAGTCATCTAACCAAGATGATGATATGGATTTGAATAGACTAAGGGTTATATTGAGAGATTCCTAAATCCTCAAGGTTTCTTTGTTAAGCATTATATGCTTTTCCATGTTTAGACTAGTTTAAGATCAACATTATCGTAAGAATTTAGATCGAACTAAATGTTGACGATAAGGATGATTTGAGAAGGGAACATAAACGAAGAAGGATGAGCGTGAATGGAAAGGGAATGTGTTGACATAGGTTTGTTGGGTGTTTTTGTTGGTTGTTATAGTGAACGGACAACATGTGAAAATATGAAAATGGTTAAGAAGAAGTAATGGACTGACATGTATGACTTAACAACGAACTTGAAGATTGAATGACTTCTTTTGTTTCTTCACTTTTGCTAAAAAAGTAGAAATGATTGGATAACAATGAAAGACAGAAGTGGGGCGACGTTGTGAGGACTCAACAACATTTTAGAGATTGAAAATCTTCTTTTGTGTTCCTTCACTGCTAAAAGTGGAAATGAGTTGGAAGAGTACAGCATTTTATTACGAAATTCACTTGACCTTATTGACACATAGACTCAAATTCATATGATGTCAGGATATGAGGAGACGCATTTCATTACAGAAATTCACTTGCTTTTGACCACATAGGCACACAACTTATGAGGTCAGGAATAAGAGGATGAGACATATTTCATTGATGAACTTTCACTACTTTCGACAACATAGCAACACATCTTATGATTGACGGGAAATGAAGATGAACGCATTTCATGGTCGAAAAAATTTATTTGTGGGAATGGTTTACATGGTGAATCTTCTTGTGAAGATGAGTACTAGGTGGATGTACTCGAGATTGGTAGTGGTAATGGATGACTCGTGTTACATTGTTGGTTTTCTAGTGAAATGAAGATAATCACATAATGTGAGTTCTTGAGAGTAATTAGTTCAATGATATATGGTGAACATGTATTTTTCCCTTCCTTTTAATTCGTGCTCATCCAGACCATAAATTTCTAAAAAGGAATATGAAAGGAGAAATAACGACGGAAGTGCTGATGCAAGACAATGTCATGACGGATGACGGTTTAGCATCGATAAACTTCACTCCGCGAAGTTATGTCGCTCTTCTCGAGTGTTCGAATGTTTCATAGAAAATCAACACTACGAGGTAAGGTGTTTGACTTAAGGTGGTAGGCGAAATGTGTACGAAAGATGTACCATCTAAATAATAATAGAGGCGTAGGTAAGGTTATTGTGAAACGACATAGACATGAACAATAGTGACATTTAATTAGCATTTCGCGAATTAAAAATGCTTATACATTTCGAGATGAAATTATTAAGTTGTCAGATTTATCGGAAATGATTTAATAGTAACAAGACTATTAAAATTAGAATGACACAAGGTTTTTTTTTTTAGATTTTATATTCGTTATGAGATTTGATTCATCATCATTCCTAGAACTAGACTTAAAAATGTTCACGTATATGGAGTGATTTGGTCAGGATGCGACGACGTTGATCTTTCGAAAAAGCTTTTCGATGAAGAAATATTTCCTTTTGTACATGTCGCAAAGAAAATGACGATGAATTTTAATGAGTTTTCGATCCTAAGATTGATGGATAATGTTCGATCCTCATTGTGTATGACGTGAGCATGATGATAAACCATCATGACATTCCTAAGGGGATGGAAAAGACTAACGGAAGTAAAAGTACTTAGTCTATAATGAGTGTATATTAAAGGAAGCTATGAATACTTATGTAGAAACTCGTAAGACCTTTGTCACATGAAGGTTGATGTAATATTTTAGCTTTAGGAAGAGCATTTTAACATATGTTGTTAAAAGGCTTGAATATCGGGGGGGGGGATGATTCACACATACCTTAGACGGTTTGCGATCACAAGTAAAAGAAGTTAAAGATATTTAAATATTTCGAATGAAATATTTAAGTTGTCAAACCTACTTGGAGGAGTGTTAGATAGTTATCTAACTTTTCCTAGACGAAAGAGTGGATTATTTAGAAGAAGGTGAGATGATGATTAAGGGAATGTGTGGGTGAAGACTCTAGGATATATAAGATCATTTTATGACTCTTTTGACTTTTTTAGATTTGTGACACGGATGCGAAGAAAAATATTCTAGTGTGACAAATATATACCGAGATACATAAGACATATAGATATAGGCATATAAGTTTATCTAAGCATGCATCAACACAATAATCAACTAGATTAATGTGTAAGACTTTATGGCATTTAAACGTTAATTGTCATAGTGCAGGTGTACAATTATCATGTAAGTCATGTAAAGTGACACATAGAAAACAAGATAATTTTAAATGTAATTGTCATGCAAAACATGTTAGCATTTATCATTTAGGGGCATGTGTCATTTAGATAAACTAAGAAATATTTTATCTAAATTGCTAGAAAAAAACAAATGCCTTTATAGTGGTCATGCATTTAATATCTAAGCAATTAAATGTTGAGCATCAAGATTATGAGGACATATAATTGCATTACATGTGAACAAGTAATCATCTTGAAATATTAAAGCACATATGTGAGGTGCATTGTGTCTAGATTGACTAAGGAGAAGCCTAATTTCTATGTGCTTAGTGTGTACTCCTAATGAGATACAAAATCTATCTATGTAGACTATCATTAGACATATTTAGGAAGAGACATTTAATCAAATTAGAGAATGAATATGAGACTATAACTAGTGGTGCTTAATTCAGGCTAAACACGACCATTTTTACGGGTTATACACCGAACCCAACTTCACTCTTGGAAGCAATTCAACCGTTAGGACAAATTGAATTTCTAGTGCAATAGATTCTCCAGTAGTCATTCTCATGTTAAATAAAATAAAATTCTTATATTTTCCTAATGAAGTGTAGCAAAGATAAATTTTGTATTATCTTTTCATAGAGGGCCTAACATGACTCAACTAACATGCTTTAATTCTAGTTTGCATAATCCTAATCAAGATGTATGGAATTTTTAGATAAGCGTAAACAAGATGTTTTAATCTTTTATTCAAGATCTATAGGTTGTTTGGTTTCGATTACATATTGCTTGATTTAATGGATGTCTTATATTTTGTCATCTTGACCTGGTTAGTTGTCACATTGAATATTAACCTTGTTTGGTTTTTTCAAAAGCAAGAATGTGCTTAATTTGTGACAATGAAAAAATATGTTATATTGAGAGTGTATTAAGAATGCTCATTGCATGTCTTGTGAAATGAATCTCATCAATATTATTTATCTTAATTAAGTTTGTGATTCTTTAATGATAAATGATTGAAAAGAGACATATTTTATTTTTAAACAAATATTCTTTTTCTAAACTAATTGAATAAATGTATTTTTACTTGTTTATGCATTGACACATATTGTGATAGGTTATTTTTCAATTCTAATAACTAATATTTTTCAATTATAATGTAGTGGTATTTTTCTTGTAACACAACCATTTATGCTATAAAGAAAATAAAATGCATAGGATATATATTATCCTTTATTAATCGTTTAATACGATAAGTCCATAAATTCTTTAAAACAATAGTTAAAGTGAATTTTGGATTTGAGTTGTGCTTTTATGTTGTATGAGCAAAGTTTACATATGTTGTTAGTTTGCTCGTGTTTGGTTTTTCGGAAATGACACATTTACCAATTGCATTGCAATGTAAATTGCTTGAATATTTCAGATGAAACATCCAAGTCGTCAATCCTAATTCACTATGTATTTTATGCATGTATTAAACATATTAGTATAATATTTGGAACACAACTATTAGGCAAGTAGACTCAATATGACATCATAAACACAAGTGTGAGTTATGATCCGATGCATATTCTTTTCATCTAGAAAAGAAAATGTAATTATTTTCATATCATCAAGTTGTAGTCGAGATTGAAGTTATGTAGATCCAAATGATATCTTTTTGTTATAATTTTGATATAATCTTGAGACAACAAATAAGAATATGATTTCATTCCATACACGAAATCTATGTGCAATTAATCGATAAAGATATCAATCATAATTTGAATAATTAATTGATATATTCTCAAAGTCTTTCTTGACCCTCACGAACACTCATTTAAAAGAAAATAAATAAATATTTAAATAGCGTGTTCCATTAATCCCAAGATTAGTTGTAAGGTGGGATGATGAATTAATGATAAGTTTAATTTTTTATTTCAAATTGGTCTAAATTTTACTTGTGCGAAAAACGAGTTTATGAATTTAGGTATCAAATAAGCATAAGTTTTTGACGATTTTAATGAGTAATATAAATGAGTTTTCAAACCATTTTTATACAACACACATCTTTTGTAAAATACTATATGTTTAAAAAAATATAATTACGATAGTAATGATTAGAACCATGCAAAGCACAAGCATTTTTCTTTTCCCCCTTAGTTTATTTTAACATTGAATGTATTAATACAATCTTTTCTTTGGTTTAACCAAGCCAAGGTCAAACAAAGCAATTTGTTAAAAATCTACTGTAACGTGTTGTTGAAAATAGATTAAATCGTTGGAAATATTTAGGTGACTAGTTTTAATGCATTAATAAATATACTAGCGACAATTACTTGAACTCTATATCCTAAGAATAGTCCCATACTCAAAAAGATTTACAAGAGTTTTTATTGAAACCTGTTGTAAATTAAATGTCTATGCCTAGATGCAATTGCAAATACAAATTCGCAACTTAGTGACAAAAAAATCTAGCATAAGTTTCTAGTTAGGCAAATCTAAAAAACTAGCTTACCAACAAATAGTGGCATCGACACATGTGCTATAGATAATCAAAGAGCTCAATTACAAATAGCCAACGATCATTTAATAATTATCATAACAAACTTTACGATACAATAATGCACATAATCACATAGCATAACACATAAAGTACTTATTCGTCGTTTTGGTATTAGATACAACAAAGTTATACTTAGCATCGGTTTGATTTAGAAAATAATTAGTTCCTTCCCATTTCAAAAATTAACCAATTTTAATATTTTTAAAAAGTTAATTAACACCATTTTTCAAAGATATATCGACTAGAAATGCCACTCGTCAAAGGAAAAGGTAAAATACAAGTTTTACGTCAAAACGAAACACAAATTTTTTACCACTATGTAGTATTTTGCATTTCTGACTTACTTAAGTTTGGAATAAATACTTGGAAGTATTTTTAAACAAAAGTAAGACTCCAACTATATTTAAAAATAAGGGTGGCACAAGTTCTACGGACTTTACGTTGATTATAATATGAATTTTTTCAAGTTTTCCGAAAATCGGCCAATCAACATGAGGCCCCCAGAGATTAGATAAAGGGCCGCCCAGGAGATAAAGGGCCCCCAAGGAGATAAGGGAGACGCACCGCACTAAGACCAAATTACATTTTTTTATACAAAATCATTTAGTGACTTAGCGGAAAGATGTAGAACTTACCTGAGCTTGATACCAAACATAAAACACTTAATTTAAGCATCATTTTACTTCGAGATAGTATACTAAGTGTATTATAACACAAAACTAATACAAGTTAAAATAAAACACTTTTAATATTTAATCCCCATCCATAGGGGTAATTTGATACATGGATCATACTCCATTTTTAAACCATTTGTTTTGAAAATATCGAGAGCGATGATAAGCTCCCTGATACCAATTGTGGAAATCATAGAGAGGGGTGAATACGTTTTCATTTAAAAACTTAAAATATTTTGTATCAAATTATCCATCAAGTTAGATGCAATATGATAAGTATGGATAATACATTTATATCCACTAGAACATGGCATAGCAATATAAGCACAATCACAATGTTAACTTCTATCTATTACACAATTATCATCCAAACAATATAAGCAACAATCAACACACATATAGATCTAATGCAAATATAAATGTAAGGCGATAAGGTAAATAAAGATGTAAAGCGAAAAGTAAAAGAAAGTGCAAACACAAGCAACACAAGAATGGTCATTTTCAAAGATCTTTGAGGGTAAACCTCTTATAAGGTTTCCCTTAACCAGTTTGTTAATATTTTTAAAGTTTATGTGACTAAGCCTCCTATGCCATAAATTAGATTCATTAATTGTGGCCTTAGCAAAGAGGCAAGTTAAACCTTTAGTGGGAACAACAATCTTAAGGTCAACACTGTAAATGTTATCCTTTCTTGGAACTCTCAACAAGACTTGACTTTCATCAAGTAGCTTAAAGTCAGAAGATAAGACAAGACATTCAGTGTCAGTAAAAAGAACATTATTCTTTTTGTTTCATATTCAGTAAGATAGCATTTGTTTCCAGTCATGTACCTTGAGCAACCACTGTCAATAACTCCTTTTTCCTTGTACTCCTTCTGTTGTGGGTTACCCTGCACATAAAATAAGAGAATTAGACAATTTTGGGGATCCAAGCCATTATAGACTTGGATCTGCCTCGTGCATCAATGTAAGAATATTTCTTGAAAGTATTTGATGCACTACTATTTTTGGCTTTCCAAATCCAGCATGCTGAGGCCTTAACAGCAGTAACCCCTTTTCCCTTGTTTTCACTTACTACTGCTCTATCCCTAGCAGTAGTATCTTTCACCCTGACAGTATTAACCTTTTTATCACACACATAATGAAGATGCTCAAAACTACCACAAACAAAACAAGCTTTATTAATCATTTTAAAGTCACTTCCTAGTTTTTGGGACATAAGATTGTTCCAGTTTCTTTGGTTCCCTCTAGGATAGTGTTTGTTTTGTTTAGATATTTCTACCTTCTCTACTATTTCCCTAGCAGACTTAACAAATTTTATCTTTTCAGTGGTAGAACTAACAGTTTTATCCTTAGGTATAATTTCTACCTCACTTTCATCATCAGAATTCCAATCCTCAATGACTGGAGGTCTACTGCATCACCATTACTTTTTACACCAGCAGACTCATGATTTGACTCAACT
>BQNB010018862.1:0-67681 GCA_026074375.1 Tanacetum coccineum | reverse complement strand
GTTGTCCTTCTTGATTGTAAGTTTATGTTTTTATGTTTTATATATTTTATAAATTTTTATTACCTTGTTTATTGTATGTATATACATTTTTTCTTTTTTTTAATAGCTCTTGTATCTGGATTCAACAAAATTTGATAAGTTTCCAGTTATTCGTCAACGTCCTGCTATTCGAAACTGGACAACAACTGCCATGAATCGAAGACAGGAGTTAGAAATCGAGGAACAAGTTATTGGTAAATTAGAATTGCATGGGGAATGGACTGAATCTGAATTCGATCAAACCAAAGGTTTTTATGTTGTTGAGAATGTGAGTCGGACTCGTACTTCATATGTGCCTCCTACTCACAAAAAGGTTTGTTTTTTTTGTCAAGTATAGTATATTTTGTTTTTTGTTTGACTTGATTTCTGTAAAATGGTGATTTTTGTTAGAATCATATGTGATTTTGGTATAATCATATGTGATTTTGGTAGAATCATATATGATTGTTGGTGGCAAATCTTGTGTGATTTTGTTGGTATCATATATTATTGTTGGTGGCAAATCTGGTGTGATTTTGTTGGTATCATATTTTGGTTGTGTTTTTTTGTTTTTTTTTTACTTGTATTTCTGTGAAATGGTGATTTTGGTAGAATCATATGTGATTGTAGGTGGCAAATCAGATGTGATTCTCACTTTAGTTTTTATTGTTTTGCTGAGTTTTTGTAGTACGATTGAAGAAAAGATTTCAATGATATCTACAGTTTTTTTTTAACGGCAAAGATGAAATATATATAAAAAAGAGTCTAGTAAGACGCTAGAAACTTAAAGTACAATAGCGTCAACAAAAAGAATTACATAATATCAAAAAATGGTAAAATCCCGAGACTTTAACTGCGAAGGAATCAAAAGGGATGAAAAAACTTTTGACATAAAGGCCGACGGATCGGTTTTCACTTCGGCAAAAGAAAAACCCCCCATCCCGGAGGCCGAGCCACCGGTTTTCACTTCGGGATACAGTGACCGGCCCATTGGGCTCCTACTTTGGGCCGGCGCATTTGACAATTTTTTATTATTATTATTTTATTTTTCTTTAACTTGGCAACTTTAAAAAAAATCGTTCGGCACAAAATAAGAAACAAAATTACAAAAATACTTATTTATTCAGATCAAAAAAATATCCGCGACATGAGACCAAACACATAATCCCATATAAAAAAAACAAACTATTAAACATGAGACCGAAAAAATAAACCCGGCCCGCACAAATTAATATAAAAAAAATTGTTCGGCACAAAATAGGAAAAAACAAAAGTACTGATTTATTCAGATAAAAAAAACCCACGACATGACGCCTAACACATAAACCCATCTAAAACACAAACTATTAAACATGAGACCGGAAAAATAAACCCGCACAAAAAAAAAACTTAACGCCTCGCATCAATTAATGTCACGCATCAACGCGCGCACAATCATGCTTAACACATATTTACCCAAATCTCATAAAATTATATTAAAAAAAAACCCAAATAGCCAAAAAAATAAGTTTTTAAACATGAGGTCCAACAAATAAGCTCCTATAAGAAAAAAAGCAAAGTATTAAACATGAGACCGAAAAAATAAACCAGCAATTTTTTTTTTAAACCCAGCAGCATCGCGCGGGGAATCAGACTTGTTAGTCACTAAACATTATATCTCTTGATTGAGAACGTGATTCATCTTACTTTAAATATCATTCTTTTCTTGAATTCTTCTCATTCGTGAACCTGTGATTAACAAATATAATGATATAACGATTTTATTAAAATATTAAACACTATTTAGTTAAAAAATATTATACATTACCTTTAGTTCTTCGTCATCATCTTGTTTGGCAATATTTTTTGACAGAATAGAGGAGAGCTTTTGTAATCTTCTTTTTCGTTTAATGGAGCTTCGTGATTTTCTTTGAATGCTTTCAAATTCTGAAACATTCATTATGCGTGATGGATCTTTTAAATGTTTAATGAACAAAGATGTTCAGCCATTAAGATCCTAAACCCTAATCACGTATCTTTCGCTCAAAAACACTAACCTTCTTCACAAATAGTTGTCCTCCGGTCATCGACAACTCGTCGATGATTCGGAGGGATCCTTGTCAAACCCTAAATCAAAAAAAAAAAAAACCTAGCCGCCATCGTCACCACTCACCTCCCTCTCGTCAATAAAACCAAAGATCTTTTGATGTTGACTCTGCAACTCTATCATTATAGTTATTTAATTGTTTTTTTTATGTCGAATCTAGGGTATTAATTCTCGAGACGACTTTTGTTGGTGTCGAATCTAGGGTTCTTATTCCCGAGACGACTTTTGTTGGTTGGCGAATTCTAGGGGTCTCAAATCCGAGAACGACTTTTGTTGGTGACGACTCTAGGGTATAAAGTCCGAGAGACTTTTGACGAATCTAGGGTATCAAAGTCCGAGACGACTTGTGTCGAATCTAAGGTTTAAGTCCCGAGACGATTTTGGTTTTGGGACAGATAGATAAGGTTGAGTCGCATCTTTGACAGAAGTTTTACCTTGACGTCTTGCGTGTTAACAGATAAATACAGGTTGAGTCTGCCATCTTCGAAAATAGATATACTTGGTCTGCATGCATAAAGATGATAGAAGAAGAGAGCTTTCAATCAAAAAAACGAAGAAGATGATGAAAGAAGAAGGGCTGTTCAACTTATGTTCAGAATTGAGCGCTTTACCTTTAGTTATTTCTTTTAATGTTTTGTTTTGTTTCTTTTTCTTTTCTTTTTGATTTACTTACTCCAGTCCGAGACTTTTGGATTTCGGTCGCTGGGACTAGCAGGGGGGATGTATTAGTGAATAAATAGGCCACGCCGTTGTGGGGTTAGGGTTTAGGGTTTTACACTTAAATAGTGGTCAATAATAAATCATAAACTAAGGGGTTTTTTTATCTTTTTAAATAGAATAGCAGTTGTTAAATGTTTTAATGATCAAAGGATGTTTTGGACAAGTTATGAAGATGCCATACGAATGATCGATATTTATATATGAAATGGGCTTTAATATTTCTTTATGTGATCTATCTATTGTCTTATTTATATTTTTTCAATTTACTAATATTTAGAATAGTTAATTACCATATACAGGATATATATTCGAGGTTATCTCAAAGATAAACTACGGGTAAACGTATAAGATTTTACTAATCGGGTACCGTCGTAATGCGGGGCGATACCTTGTAACTAAATTTCTTTCAACGACATTTTTCTTATAATGTTTCGGCCGATATAAATTTTTCGTCGAAGACAATTCTTATAGGTTGTTGTTATCTCTTTTTTCTCAGTCAAGTTTGACACCTGCACCCAACAACCTTGCAGTGAATATATAATTTATATATATTTACATTTCGTGCGAGAGAGAGGTTTTTTTTGTAGTGGTGTCTTGAGATTTCTTTGTGTTGATAAAGTTATATTACGATAATACGGTATTTTTGTGGGCGGTTACGATAATGAATGGGTGTTCGAAAATGGATGTAACTTTATGAAGACAATTAACTTTTCAGTTATAACATTTAAGTTGTAAGTATTATATTAAATGTTTGTGAGTTAGAGTTAAATTATCATTAATCTTTTTCTCAAGAAAAAAATGTTTTATCACTTAAAATTTTAAGATTCTAAATTTTACATGTCTAAAATCTTTATATAGTAGTATAGATATGATCGTTATATGTATTTAATAAATATCTATTTGTATCATATTCCACGGTATAATATAGATTTAAAAATTCTCTAATTAAACATCGAACATTACCCAGTTTGTTAAATGTTTAATGAACAAAGATGTTTTGAAAGTTATGAAGATGCAATACCGAATGATGATTATTTATAATATGAAATTAGGGTTTAATATAGTATATGTGAATAATTATATTATTTACTATTTTTCATTATAAATTTAGAATAGATAATTACCAAAACAGAATCATATTCGAGGTTATCTCAAGATAAATACGGTAAACGTATAAGGATTTACTATCCGGGTACCCGCGTAATGCGGCGGCGGATACCTTGTAACTAAATTTTTCAACGAACAATTTTCTTTATATGTTTCGGCACGATATAAATTTTTCGACGAACAATTCTTTAGGTTGTTGCTTATCTCTCTTTTTCTCGTCAACGTTGACACCTGCACCCACAACCTTACAGTGAAAAAAATATATATATATTTACCATTTCGTGCGAGAGAGGATTTTTTTTGTAGCTGGTGTTTGAGATTTCTTTGTGTGTTATAAAGATATTATGATACAGACGGTATTTTTTTGTGGGCTGTTACGAAATAATATTGAATGGGCTGGTACGAAATGGATGTAATTTATGAAAGACAATTAAATTTTCAGTTATAACATTTAATTATTAATTATATATATTAAATGTTTGGAGTATAGATTAAAATTATCATAAATCTTTTCTCAAAGAAAAAATGTTTTGATCACTTAAAAATTTTAAGACTTCTAAATTTAAATGTCCTAAACACTTTATATAGTAGTATAGATGATCGTTAATTTATTTAATAAATATCCATATTAGAATCTATTCCAAGTATAATTTAGATTTAAAAAATTCTCTAATAACATCCGAACACCTTAAGCTTATATATATATAAATTATATATAATTTTAACTTTTCACTACCGAAAAATTAGTGTTATTAAAAAGTTAGGTTTTATTAAAGAAACATAAATATTTATCCAATTGACTTTCTAGCTGAATATGAATTCATTGAAAACGATGTCGAATGATTGGTATTGGTTTTTTATTTATTGTTTTCTTGTTTATATCGTTTATGTACTTATTCTTAGCAACATAATTGTGTGTTTTACCAATATATTTTTCAACATTGGTTTGAGTAGCTTGTTCCTATTAGACTTGTTGCGGTTTTTTAATGGTGACGGAGTTAAGAAACACTTGCTAATGTTATATACATGGTGTTTATAAAACCATTTAACAATAAGCAAGCCATTATTTATGATGATTCGTGGCAAAAATTTGCTTATTCTAAAATTTTGATGCATGGTTAGAATATCTTGTTTCAACACATAACTTTCGAGCACATGCTTGTATGGTGTTTTAAAGGATACAATCATTCTTGTTTATCCGTGGCTTCCTCATGTACCATGGTGATGCAAGTAAGTTATTCGTTAGTATTTTATTTTGTATAATTAGTGATTTTGTTTGTTTTTTTATTTAATTTAAAACTGTTACAAATATTTACTAAAGGATTTTTAGCATGCTGAATAATGTTTCACCATTAAGGATGAGTGTTTTTTCACCAAACGGTTATTTTGAGGTTAATGGCCATACTATCAATGTGTTGTTTTTGGATTCGAATGTGATGCATGCGAGATGTTACATATGTGTGAGAAAAAAATTATTGGTGAAAAGATGATTTTATGTCATCTTAATGATAAAAGATTTCAACTATCTTTGTTTAATAGTGATGGTGTTCAAGTTGATGGGCATGAAATTCTCAATTAAGGTAAACTAGTTTTAATGCCCGTGCACGCACGGGGTATAGACATTATGTTTTTTTAAATACATGTATGATTTTTATTTTTATTTTGTTTTATATGTTATGTTATAGAGTATTATCGAAATCATATGAAGAAAATAGATTCATATCTTATATATATTATATATGAGCTTGAGGATAATTACTATTTTTTTTCTTTTGATTTACCTGTTAACTAACTCGATATTGTGAGCCGACTAATCTCTACAAAACTACTCTTTTAGGTAGCCCGAAGTCGGCTCATGTGAACCTTCGAGGCCACAAGGGGATTAGTTTTCTCCTCGTTATATTCGAACCATTGACCTCCACTTTGGAAGGCTGGTTATCTTACCGTTGGGTATGCAGTTGATATTGTATATGTTTTATGATTCTAGTTGCATTATTGAGTCAGCTATACTTAAGATTAATGGTCACACTTTGTGTTAAAACATGTAAAAATTTAGCTTCGCAATCGAATTTAAAAGCATCAAGTTGAGTTATCAAAATCGTCAATATTTATAGAATATAGAAAGCTAAAAAACTCAAATAAGTATTATGTTTCGTACATACAATATGTTTTGGTCAAACAAAGATTTACCTATTGTATATCTTTAATACATATACAAATATAAAAAGAGTTTTACCCATTTTTCCGTCACCAACACTTTTTTAAGATATAAAAGTAGCCTAGATTGTTATATATGATTTATAGGCATACATACATGTCAATGGAATAAAGACTTTTTGAGAAATTTAAATGTTAGAATTTTAGTACGTATTAAACAAAAAGAAAAAAAATGCAATTCTTCCAAACACATCAATGAATAGCTAGAAAACCCTTTTTATTAATTTATGATATTTTATGTGCTTCGGTGTTTTTCTATTTGGTTGTACAACATAATTTCAGACCGACAATGAAAAATCCATCAAAAAGTCTTCGGGTAGATTTGGGATGTGATTAGATACTGTTAAATCTTTGTTTGGAAGTAAAAAATTGTTTACGTTTGTAATATTTTAAAATATAAAGTCTACGGGTATAAAGTTTAAGGGGTTATTTGTTTATTTTTTAAAGTTATAATAAAACATGTAAATTTATAAATTTACACTTAACTCCATATAATTTATTTAAAATTAAAAATCACTAAATTTTTATTAATTACCTCCACTTTTTTCAAGTTTTTTTCTTCACAAATTTGACACATATATTTTTATGTGTTTTTTTTCTCGTCATATTTCTCCACCACAAATTTTTAATTTTGACCAAATCGATTTAATTTTGACTTTTTATTGACCAATCAGATCACACGATTTTGCCTACGTGGCAAAATCAAGCGTTCTGATTGGTCTAATTTTTAAATTCATATGATTCAATTTGATGGAAAACTCCGAAATGATGTAATTCTTTTATTATATAAAAGATTAATTCAATATGCCCTTTTTATTTATTTTAAAGTAACTATATATTTGTTTATTATTTTAGAGATTTGACTTTTACATATTGAACGTCTTATGGGTAATGGAGCTCATTGGGGATATAAAAGAAACTACGAAACCAAAGGGCTCATATTCGCTATGCTCGTGTTGAGAAATGAAATTTGTATTTAGAGATTAAATTCTGATTTGAAATTTTGTAACTTTATAAGTTTTGCTTGAATTTTGGATTTTTACTTATAAAGAATATCTTATTATTTTATACATTTATCTTCGATTCAATTTTTTGTTGTTATATTCATCTCAATCATCATTGTGAATGGAAATAAAATCTTTAACATAGAAACATTGTTGATATAACATTTCAAATGGTATCAGAATCAATATGTAATTACACTTTATGTTGGTCGAAATCTATACCATATTTCACAAACCAAACAAGCCTAAATGACTAGAAACTTAGAGAAAGAAAGTACAAGAAAACTAGAGAGAGAAAGGAATGGAGGGCTATGAGTGAAAGTGAAACAAACAACCAACCTCCTTTCCATGGATGGAAATAAGTATTTATAAACCTAGGGCACATAGGAGACACCTAGAGTGTGTATAGTTAGGTCGGGCTCGGCTTTGGTTAGACTTGTATCCCGAAACGCTTACAATATTAGATTACACTACAAGACCGTAATCCCGACCAACCTAGTACATCAGATTCAAAGTTACATAAACGTGAAGACCCGACATATAACATAATGAATTTTACTTCCTTTATTCGACTCATTATTTTGAGGCTAACAATCTCCTCCAAAGTAAAATCATTGTTATACTTTCAAAGAGAGGTCATTAATCTTCATTGTCTTTGAGCTCTTGAGTCTTGGGTCTTGATCTTGAACTTTGTTGTAATGGGCTTCGTTCCTTCATGAATTGTGATCTTTGATCTTGAGCCTTTCTCATTGTCTTTCGACTTTGTCTTTAGTTCCGAGATCTTTAAATATCTCCTTGTTGCGGATGAACTTGATAGAAGTAGCCGATACTTGAGTCGTCGTTTGATGGAGATCGGTACTTTCCGTCTTGAACATCCTTGAATCGCCTTGTGATGTGGACCAACATGCTCATACTTTGCATCATCTTGAAAGCTAACATTCTCCCTTGATGTACCAATTGTCTTTTGTATCTTGAGGAAGGTCTTTGTCTTTGTAAGTTTTGAGCTTTCTTGTTTTCTTGAACTTTTAATACTAAATGTATGTCTTTGAATCTTGAATATGAGCATGTGGTAATGAGTCTGACGGTGCTGGAATAAGGTAGTTACTCATTCGTCTTAAACCTGCATTTATAGGGGTTAGCAAGAAACAACAGATATGGACGGATTTCTTGTTCATTCATCAAAGTTCGGTAACGTTAAACTCCATTTTCGAGAGGATCATTTTACAATATAGATATAGTACTTGCGTCATCAGGATTCGATTCATGAATGAATCTCCTTAACAGGTTTTTCAGCTGAAAGTGTGGTTTATCTAGAGCTGACACATCTAGAGACGCTAACGAAGCTTTACGATATTCCACAATTGTTCCTATTTTGGATTCCCTTGCAAGTTAGGATAACAAACGAATATAGGTGAATTATTGATGTCCACATGTAAGGTAAGAAACAATAAATTAAGGTGTTTCCCGTCAAATCCCATTACCTTGATCACATTGGATTTCCAGTTTGCACAAGTTTGATTCATATTGAATCTCACAAGTCACCTACCACAAAGCTGTTTGAAGTTGACTCTGGAAAGATTACCATTCGTCATTGTGAAATACTAAAGAGTATCACTTTGAATGTTCTGACAAGATCACAAGAATAATGCATAGGACTCTTGTTACCACTTATGAACTTATTTGTGTTCAATAAATGTTTGTCATTTATGTGTCCTGATGAGATTTATGTTTAATCTCTTTGGCTCTAGACTCGATTAGTGCGTTTTGGTTTTAGTGATCGGAGGCTGAAGCAGACTGCCACCTTTTCAATATTAACGTTCTCAGAGTGAGTAGTCAATAGAAGTCGTGTTGATCTCCGTGAAAAATAAGACAATTATCTTTTGAGAGAAACTTGAATGACTGTGCAGTGAATCACTGGGTCCACGATGTCTTTCTTCAATACCAGAAATCATCTTTGCGAAGAGTGATAGCATATGTATTGACCCGGTTTCTTCCTAAGTTGTATGGAGGGCTTGTTTCTTTACACCCTTTATCCGTACATTTCTTTTTCATTCTTCAACCCTTTCAATGCTTACCAAGACGTCATTACTAACACCTTGTTGTGATTGTTCCAGTGTTAACGCATGCCTTAGTCTACATTATTCCCTTTTCTCATTCTTCTCCATAACATACCCACGGATTGCTATTTCTAACTATGAAGTGTCTTTGGGTAGATCCATCCGGTTCTGGTTGGATCATAGGACAATACCTAACCTTAACCACCTTATGAATTCAGAATCGTCGTGAATTAGTTGGTTGTTGGGTATTTGATCGTCACCATAAAACCATTGACAGTCAATCAAAGTGTTTGTGATATAAATCAAAACATTTTAGCACTTTGAGAGTTTTTATATTTTGAGAAACCCCCTACACACGTGCATCGATATTCAAAAGTATTTCGCACATGTGGGTAAGAGTGAAAATCACTTTTAATCCTTAAATCACTTATTATTTTTCGTGAAATTTTAATCATAGTTTCTCCCCTTATTTGAAATAATAAATCTTTTAGTATTTAAAATACCAATTGATTAAAATTTGTCTTGAAAATCCATAGGAGAAAAATGATACCACAAAACTGCATGAATTAATGGAATATTTTTTTTGAAGCTCCCTCTCAATTTTACATATATCACTAAAAAAATGATACCAATTTATAGAAAAGATATAAAATTGAGGTTGAGGTAGTGTTAATCACACAATTTTGAAATATTATGAAAAGTCTTTGAAGAACTCTTGAAAAATTATGCTCTGACACTAGATGATCTTATAACATAATTAGAAATCAAGTTATATCAGAGTGTATTCTATCTAAAACGGATGGTCACTAGGCCACTGGCGCGGTTTTCGATTCTCTAGACCGGATGTAGCTTCGATCGCTGACGCGCTTGTCGATATATCCACACTCATTAAAACTATTGCGTATGTCATTTAATTACCATTTATGTTATTTAAGAAACTTTTGTGAATGTCTAACACACTTTTTTGAAAGATACCACGATTTAAATTTGTCTTGATGAAAATCTTTTTTGCAAAAATCGTGCTAAGACGCCACATGAAACATAGTTAAATGTTTTGATTACATAAAATTTGTCATGAAATGATGTATCAAAAAACATTAAAACTTTGGTTTTTAAAAAACTCCTCCTCAAAAATTGACCCACTTATATAAATGATCGTCTTTTGAAAGTTCTGTGAAGAAGGGAGTGTTGAACACACAATTTTAAAAGATGCCACACAAGAGATTACTCAAAGTTTTTCATGAAAATCATTCTTTAAAAATTGTGTTCATGTTTTTGAAAAACCACTTGTTAGAAGACTTCTCTTCTAATGCTAAGGATAAGCGCACTTGTGCGTACACGCTCCTCTGTCACTAGAGTCTGAGTTGCAATCTAAAAGTGATTACAAGTCATTATATTGAGGTCAAAACTTTGAATGTCTTGCATATATAGCTCAAGATCTAGAAAATTGCTCTTCTCGTTGTTAGGATAAGTTATCTTTAAAGATAAATTTTCCTTTCTTTAAAGTCCGGGTTATGTACACAAATGTACACAAGCCATAGAAGAAAATTAGAAATGACATGTTTTGAAATGTTTGAACTCTTGCTCGAACTTCATTTACACACCCGTGTCAATGTAAATCGACATTTTTAAGGACGTAAATGTTATCGATTCAAAGAGACATGTCGAGAAGATTATTTTTGGTATTTTTGAGTTTTTTGATTTTGTATTTTTTTTGAAATTTTATATTTTTGTATTTGGTTTTATAGGTTTTATATTTTTGTATTTTGTTTTAAAAAATATTTACAAGTCGATGTTTGATATATATCAAGCAGATTCATTTGCCTGAACATCCAGTTCTGCTAGAGTCAAACATCTCATACCAAGTCGTCCAACGAGGTACTCAAACCTTTCTTTCGAAAGAGATTTCATAAACATGTCGGCTAACTGGTATTCAGTTCTGACAAATTACAATTCCACAACACCGTTTTCTACATGTTCCTTGATAAAATGTTAATGGACATTGATGTGCTTGGTGCGGGAGTGTTGCACAGGGTTCCACAAGATGGCGATGGATGACTTCGAATCGAAATACATGGGTATTTTACTAAAGTGGAAGCCATAATCTGTAAGCTGTGTTCGCATCCAAAGGACTTGAGTACAACTTGCAGATAAAGCCACGTACTCGGCTTCTGCAGTTGACATCGCAGTGCAGTCTTGCTTCTTGGATGACCAACTAACCAGCTTATCACCTAGGAATTAGATTCCCTCAAAAGTGCTTTTGCATGTATCAAGATAACCTACATGGTCAGCGTCTGAAAAAGCGATTAATTCAAAACCAGAATCCTTTGGATACCAGAGTCCCATGTTAGTGGTCTTCTTTAGGTACCGAAAGATCTTTTTGACCTTCTTGAGGTGTTTTTCAGTTGGTCTCGCTTGATATCGTGTACAATAACATGTTGCATGCACAAGGTATGGTCTGCTAGATGTCAAATACATAAGTGACCCAATCATGCTATGATATTTTGTTTGATCGACGGGTGTTCTACTTAAATCTGCATCCAACTTAGGTTGAGTAGCCATTGGTGTACCAATGTTGTCACATTTTTCCATTCCATGCATTTTGAGGATATCTAAAGTATACTTAGACTGGTTAATAAAGATACCTCGAGGAGATTGGTAAACCTGAAGTCCTAAAAAGAATTTCAGTTTCCCTATCATGGACATTTTGAATCTGCTGTGCATTCAGTTTTTAAACTTTTTAGAATATTTTGTGTTTGTGGACCCGAAAATTATGTCATCAACGTAAATTCGCACAAGCAAAATGTCATTCCTGTATCTTATTGTAAATAAGGTTGGTTCTATAGTAAATTTAGTGAAACCTTTTGAGATCAAGAATTGTGAGAGTCAATAGGGTGCTTTCATGAGGCGGTAGACTCTTTCTGGATGATCTGGATCAACAGACCCGTCTGGCTATCTGACATATACTTCTTCTTTCAGTGGACCGTTAAAAAAAGTCATTTTGACGTCCATCTGATAGATAGTAAATGATTTGTGTGCAACATAGGCAACGGAAATCCGAACAGCTTCCAATCGAGCGACTGGTGCAAATGATTATTCAAAATCAATACCCTCTTCCTGATGATATCCCTTAGCCACAAGCCGTGATTTGTTACGAATAACAGTGTTGTCTTCATCCTTTTGTTCTTCCATAACCACTTTAAACTAATAACGAGTTTTCCAAAGGGTTTGTTAGCGAGTTTCCAGACTCCAAGTCTGTAGAATTGATAAAGTTCTTCATGCATTGATTCAATCTACGCGTGATCAGCCATCGCTTCCTTGATGTTCTTTGGTTCAACTTTACTCACGGTGAGTGCGAACATGCACATTTCTGGATCAGTAGCAAGTTGTCATTGTGTCTGAACTGGCTTGAATGGATTTCCACGAACATGCTCTAATGGATGATCTTTGGTCTAATGGTAGTCAGAACAGTGTTTTTGGTAGAATGTATGCATGTTTAACGGATAAAAATTGCGTGAGGATGACTCAGCAGCTTCATGTACCGGTGTACAGAAAGGGTTGATAAATTCATCTACTTCAAACTCTACATTTACTGCTTGATTGTTGTTGTCCTCAACATTGACATTTGTTGTTGGAGTTGATGGTACTGATGTAGGTTGAACATTCAACGTAGGTAGTGTATCTTGTTGTTGTTGAAGATTAGAGACATTGGAAGACTTGGATACACCTTGATTTCCTCCATTGAAGTATTCTTCATACATAGGACTGAATAGTAATTCCAACTCTTGTAGTGAAGGATCTGTGTTGTCTGTTGATGGAACAACTTCTGGAACCAACGTTGAACTTGAAGGTTCATTGTTGTGGTCTTGAATTCCAAGTTCTGCTGATGGAACACCTTGATTTCCTCCATTGAAGTATTCTTCATACATAAGACATAATAGTAATTTCAACTCTTGTAGTGAAGGATATGTGTTGTCTGCTGATGGAACAACTTCTAGAACCATCGTTGAACTAAAATGTTCATTGTTGTGGTCTTGAATTCCGAGTTTTGTATTGTTATGAACAGATGTCTTCCGTAATTGGGGCGCAGGATCGGAGTTGTCATAATCCGATGCCTTATGTCTTTGTGGAGCGAGGTTTGAACTGTTATGATCAAACGTCATTTGTTGTTGGGGACTTAGGCCTAAAGTGTTATCATCAGACATCATTACTTCCTTGAGTTTATCAAAGTTGATATGTATGGAGTCAACGATCAATCTTGTCCTCTTGTTGTTGACTCTATATCCCTTTGACTATTTAGCATACCCTACAAAAATGCACGAATCCCCTTCCTCCTTCATCTTGTTAAGGTTTTCACCATATGACTATGTAACAAGTGCAGCAAAAAATGTGAAGGAATTTGAGATTAGTTTTTCTTTCATTAATGATGTGATATGGTGTCTTTTCGTGTTTGGGATGATGAGAGATCTAACATGCGGTTTGATAATGCTCATTTTATACATATTTCTACATGCGTTATCAGTGCTTTTATATATCTATTTTTATTAATTATAAGAACTTTTGATACTTAATCGAGTATATTTGCTATTGTAGGTTCATGATACGTGTCGTGGAAGAAAATGGAAGAATACACGAAGAATTGAAGCTTAAACGAAGAAATAACTCAAGATAAAGATCTCCCGATACTTGTCCACTGTTTTGGCCATAACTTGAGCATACAAACTCGGATTGACGCGATTTTGACGCCTACGCGTCTGGGAAAGAATTCTCTACAACTTTGATTTTTGGTCCAAAAGTTGGAAATGCACCAAGTACGCCGCACTTCTCAAAATGTGCGACGCGCTTTTCACAAGATACCAAGTACGGCGCACAAAATAAAATGTGCGCCGCACTTTCAGTCTGATGCATTAAATACATAAATTTAGCCTCAAGAACGACCACATACAGCCCCAACTTGGTCCCCACGTATTCTAAACCCTATAAATACCCCCTTTGGTGCCAAGGAACTTCATATCTCACACATATAATGTCTATAACTTAAAGAGGAGGAAGGAGTTGTGAGGATCCTTGGATCCTATTATCCAAACACCTTTTTATCTAGCCATGCTATCACCACTATCCACTGTGAACCACCACTATTTCCAGACCCCAAACCTCATATTTCCAGAACCTATCCTAAATGCATTATTCCATGTGGATTTGACCATTCACACAAATCTATATTCCTTCATATATATGAAACTTGTTACCAAAACACACCATTTGGCGACATGTTCTTGATTGTTAGCAGGTTCGTGACAGCCTTCGAGATATTTTAGTGGTTCGGATGTTGGTTGTTTGTGGGAAAACATTTGGTTATTGTGTTGGTTATGATGTAGTGCTCGTCGTTTGGTTTTGGCAATATATGATACATGAATTATCAATTAGATGATTTTTGCCTATGACTTCTGTGAATTTTTATGTTTTAATGAATTCGATGTTATCTTTGCTTGGATCATTATTTATTATTCGATTTATCTATGGCATTTGAAACAGGTCCGAAAGGGTTAATTTTCTTGATGTATTTTGAAAGTTTGTCTATTGGCGAATCAATATCATACTTATGAGAATTGTGTGGTAAATTGATAAACAACCCAAGTGAAATAGTATTTAAGACCCTTCCTTATATTGACCAGCCGGGTTGGGAGGAATTCATATGTATGCATATTTGATATAAATCATTCTTAATGCGCTCGTGGGGATGTGGTATATAGGCCGAAAGAATTCTATGTTATCATTAGTAGATATGTTTGTTATTATGATTACCCGTCATATATGACTTGTATGCATTGTTTATATAAAGTCTCGCTCTATCTCTATCTATTATGTTATGATGATCATGCCTTGTTTCTTTCTTACTTTATACACACATTTTGGCTATTTGATCCGTGACAATCATTTAGCTTTGTTACTTGATAAACACTATGTGAATTGCTACAAATCCCGTGGAACGACATGGACTTGCCTAATACTATATTACACTCGAATAGGGTATACTTGCATGAATGTTGTGTTTTTAGTCAAAATCGGTATTTCTAGTTATTATAAATTTAAAGCTTGTAAAAACACACATCAAGTTTTTGGCGCCGTTGCCGGGGATTTGTTTAGTTGTTTGCATATTGTTTGCTAGTCTTGTGCATCTTATGTGTGTTTAAATCTCTTAAAACTCTTAAAATATGTCTGCTTTTGCAAAAAGTACGGCGTACAACTTTATGTGTGCGTCGCACTTCCCCTGTTCCCATTTGTTATTTTGCAGGTTTATACCTGAAGTACGCCGGTTTCATACCAAAACCGCCGCACTTGTCCTGTGATCTTGTTCATCACTTTGGTTGATTAATTTCAGTGGTAACACAAAACCCCCAAATTGCTAGTCTCAGTTTTGTTTATTTTGAAAATTTAATAAACAGGTGGTGGTTGGTCGGATGAAGTTTTATACTTGGGGATGTAATGTCACACCCCCAAATATATATTGTTTGACACTTTATTAAATTCCCATATATCTAGTTTTATCATGTGCGTTTTCAAATATTTACTAAGTATAATAATTTATAAAAATTTCGGCATGACCCGTTCGTGTTTACACGTTTTCCAAAGTCGTAGACTTTTATAAAAACCATTTTTAAATCACTTTCAATCCTCTTTTCATATCTACAAACTATACATCGTCAAATCTCTTATTATTCGCAACGTCCAACGTTTAAAATGAGTTAAACGTATAACGTCTAAGTCGTTCACTATTAAATAAACAATTCATGAACTTATTTAATAAGCTACACCATAGCTTTACGCTTTGGTGTATTGTATTTATGTTGGGCCTTGGCCCGTTAACTCCAAAAATGTAGTTTTACTTATCCACATAGTCCGATAAGCAAAACATTAAATAATAAACACGCTACCTAATAATAAGCTATCAATAAGCTTACAATAAGTCAAACAATAATAAGCCGAACCACATAAGCTCAAGAATAAGCTAGTGGTGTTGGCCCTTGGTTGTGGGACGCGGCTAAAAGCCCAAGCAAAACATATTCGGGCTTATTTATTAAGCCGAATGAGTTTACCATTTGTCCTTTCAAGATAAGCTAGAAAATAAGCAAATAAATATAAGCCGAATATAATAAGCTATAACATACCATTTTTATTATACAAAAATAACCATGATCACAAAACTATACTTCCCTTATTTGTTCTTATATTATTTTCGAACCCTAGGCATAACCTTTTAAGATTTATGTAGTTTTAAAATCTTTGTTTTTACAAAATAAGTTGTACAACTAGTATGTATCCATCAAGATGATTATGAAAGTACAAGTTATTAATATATTTGAAGATTTAAAAAGTTTGAAGGTTTTAGGAAGGATGAATAAGACTAAAACAACCTAAATGTTGTTTAACAATTTACCCGAATGATACAAATGATCAAATCTTCAAGAGTTTTTTATCAAAGATGAAAAGTTTATGGATTTATATATATGTGCGTGTTTTTCTTGGGCTAGGAGAGCAAGAGAGAAAAATAAAACTCAAATGCTAAGTGTGTGTGGAATATGAATGAAACATGAGAAGTAAAATGGTTTATAAATACAAAGTTTGCTTCATACACTAAAAGTGTGTTTGTATGTGTGCGTGGGATATGACAAGGAAGGGAGAGGGGACCAAAATGATCACCCAATCACAATTTAGCTAGGACAAAATATTAGTTGTAATATTGTCTTATTGATTTTGAATTTCAACTAGGTCTCCAAGGTTCATAAAGGGTGTTTGTTTGGACGAACAAGACAAAGAGAGGGGGGACCAAATGGTTTTCAATATTTTAATATGCTAGTGCTCCTTGTTTGATTTAATTTCCAAGCCTTCCATGCATATGCGTATATTTTAAATAAAACACGATTCACGCAAGTAACGAAACGAATAACGGTATCTCCAAAAATTATGAAATTTTAAATATTGCCTTAAAATATAAAAACGTGGCTATTGCCAAAATACTACAACATTTGGTTTCCCTGGTTAAGAGTGTGTGTGTGAGGTGTTATAAAAGGCGAGGAGGGTAGAGGTCGTTCGAGCCCTGCTCACCCACGATTTCCCCTCTTCCCTTTTTATTTTTTTGCGAAAACTTTGAAAAGCAAACTTATAGAACATCTAATAATAAGCAAAATTTATAAAAGAAGCTTTTTATGAAAACAAGTAAATAAGCTAAAATTAGCTTAAAATAGACAGAAACATTTTAACTCCTTTTTTAAACTTTTTCTTAAAACACAAGTACTAATAAGCTAAAAATAAGCTCAAACCAAATCAAATAAGCTATAACTTAACTTAATTTTAAAACTAACATAATAGCTATTTATGCCCTATAAATGAAAAATAAAATTAAACCATAAGCTGAAAAAGATCAATAAGCATTTTATTACAAAACCAGTAATCAAACACCCTGACCAGACATCTTTGAGCTTATTTTTAAGCAATCAAACGGATCCTTATGAAAATCTAGCTTATACTACCTTAAAGACTGGCCAATAATCTACTAAAAACAACTTTTGAAAAGTATTTTGAAAATCAAATGCTTAATGAAAAAGCTGCTTATGCAGTTTACCTTACTTTTGGTTTTAGCATGAAAAGAAAAAAAAACTAAATTGCAGATCAAAACAGATTTTCAAATAAGTTTTTTAAACTAAAATAAGCCCTAATATGACTAATTTATCCTAAAATCTACTTGCAAACAAAATTTGAAAGGCTAAAAACTATTTTTACTATCTGATATTTAAGATTGAAAAAGGTTGTTTGTAGTTTTTAAACTACTGATGCATTTGACACTATGAATGAACAAAACTTAAATCTATTTAGTGCAGGCTAAGGAACTTGGTTCTAGCATTTTTTAAACACTAAAGCAAGAGTAAATAAGGCAGTCTTAATAGCTAGAACTGACTTGGAGTTAAAATGCATAACAAACTGACTTAAGCTAACAGATGCTAACAAACTCAAGCTAAATCAAATTTCTAGCTGATTAAATTATTCAAAAAACTTAAAACTCTACTTCAATAAACCTCTTTATGAATTTAAAAATCAAAACAAAGGTCTAGTTAACCTTTGACAGCACTAACTTAGTTAGTGCTGTCTAATGCCAAACACCCCTTAATTTTATCAAATCCTTTATAAGCTTATGAAATCTGAAATAAGCTACAAACAGTAAATACCAGCATGGACTACAAGCTTAATATAAACCTAGTGAACATGTTTAAGCAACAAATAATCCAGAACATTAAGCTATACTACTATGCTACTATTTTGTTTTTTTATGACATAAAATTTAACCAACACTTGAAAACTAAGTAATATTCAAAGACAGATATTCAAAGGCTTAAATCTAAATGACATAACCATATAAAAGAATCAGTCAAGCACAAATTTAAAGCAAGTATAAGCACTCTTAAACTAATTGATAAGCAGAACAGATTAACAAGAATAATAAGCAGATTTGATATGAAAAATTAAAGAATACCTCAACTCCTTGCTCAAAACAGGAGTAGTAAATCCTATTAAGCTCTAACCTACCCAGCTTATTTAATAAGCAATCTAAAACCCATAAGCTCTTCCAATTCTAGCTTATCTTCCAAAAGCTTGCTTCCTTTTTCCAAACTGAATATCCAATCAATTTAGCTCAAATAAGCTTTGAGGATGCTTATTTGAGCTTAGAGAATATAAGTGAACAACAAACAGCTTATTCAGAGCTTATTGAGTTTATTTAAAACTTCTAATCAAATGTAGCAAAATTCTCATTAAAGTAAAACACAATTTTAAAGTAAATCGCAATTTTATTAATAAAGGAAAGATTACATGGCTTTAACTGAAAATTACATTAAGTAAAGACAAATAAGCTGTAAATAAGCTATTCTAACCTACTCTAAATTATCCTACTCCTAGTTATCTTCTACTGTGTGAGCTTCCTCCTATTTATAGTGATGTGAGAAATCTTCTAGATCCAGGGACGCTCCTCCTTCATCTCATCATAGCCTTTGATCCATAACTGCCTTCATACCACTTTGATCTTAGCCGTCCATTGCTTTCCACGAACGTTTAACCAATCAAAAGTGTTGGGATTGCCAACGTGGACATCTATGTGTCAGATGAAGGTTTCTAAAAGGGTTCATTGTACTTAAATGAAGTTAATTGGGCAGGGTAAAATAGGGGAAGACGGGTGAACAGTGAAAACTATTTTTTCCCGCTTCTCTTTTCTTCTTATAACTTTTGTTTGACTGTGGGAAAAAACGGGAGTTGACTTGGGCTTATAATTTGGATTGGGTTCGGACTGTTTGATTTGGGCTGGGTAAAAGGGTGAAAAGGTTTTATAGAAAGAACATAATGACCGTTAGTTTCTTAATACAAGGGGACTAAAGGTGTTAGTGATTTAGGGCTTTTGGTGAGATTTGATTTAACATTAAGGGCTCATTTGGGATTTGTGGGGTGTTTTTGTCATTTTGTGAGTTGACCATTGTTGATCAGGGTTGACTTTTGTTGACCATAGCTTGATAATTCCCGGCTCTTGTGTACTCTTTCCTTCTCGTGTTTGGCTTTGTCCGTTTTTGCTTGATTTTTGTCCTTCTTTAATATCCGTACATGCACATACACAAACAAAAACAAGCATATATTTGCCATTTTTACATGTTTTTAGTCTTTTGGGTTTGTTTTACAAGGTAAAAGGTATGTGTAAAATAGCACATACCACTAAACAAACACTTCTTCTTTCTTTCCTTATTTGGGTAGAACCAAATATAAGCCCATTAAGCTCAAAATAATCAAATAAGCTTTTTCAAAGATTATTACTTAAGCGAATATAATAAGCTTTGACATAACATTTTTTATTATACAAAAAATCAACCATGATCCAAAACTATACTTACCTTAATTTTCTTATTATTTTCGAAATTCTAGGCATAACCTTTTAAGGTTTATGTAGTTTTAAAATCTTTGTTTTTACAAAATAAGTTGTACAACTAGTATGTATGCATCAAGATGATTATGAAAGTACAAGTTATTAAAAGATTTGAAGACTTACAAAGTTTGAAGGTTTTTTAGAGATTGAATAAGACTAATTCATACCCAAATGTTGTTTAAAGTTCCCGAATGATACAATATGATCAAACTTCAACTAATGTTCAAGAAGTTTTTTGATCAAGTGAAAATTTTATGGATTTATGTATGTGTGTGTGTGTTTTTCGTGGCTAGGAGGAACAAGAGAGCAAGAGAAAACTCAAATGTTAAGTGTGTGTGAAATATGAATGAACTATGGATGTATTGGGTATATATAATTTATATATATATATATATTATATATATATATATATATATATATTATTATATATATATAGTATATATATATTGAGTTTGCTTTAACACTAAAAGTTATGTTTTGGTTGTGTGTGGTTGGGATAGGACATGGAAGGGACGAGGGGGACCAAAATGATCTCCCAATCACAATGGTTCTAGGACAAAAATGATAGTTGTATCTTGTCTTATTGTTTTTGAAATTCAACTTGGCATCCAAGGTTCACAAGGGGTGTTTGTTTGGAACGAAACAAGACAAGGGGGAGGGGTGGTTACGGTACCAATATGGTTTTCAATATTTTAAGATGCTAGTGCTTCTTGTATGATTTAATTTCTAGCTTTCCATGCTATGCTTTATATTTTAAATAATACCGAATTTTAGCAAGTAACGAAACGAATAACGGTATCTCCAAAAATTATGAAATTTTAAATATTGCCTTAAAATATAAAAACGTGGCTATTGCCAAAATACTACAACATTTGGTTTCCCGGTTCGCTCCCGAAGACGATTCTCAGATAAAAGCGGGAAAACTTCCCGGTTAAACGTAAAAGTTAAACGAAACTTTAAAAATTCAAATTAGCGACCGGTAAAGGCTAAAATATTGAACAGAAATTTTTGGGGTGTCACATCCTTTCCCCGTTAAAAGAGCTTTGTCCTCAAAGCTTACGACGTAGTTTCTGCCACGGGCGCAGAAATTGGGAAAAGATGAGGGTACTTCTTTTGCATTTGATCTTCGCGCTCCCAGGTGAACTCAGGACCTCTCCTAGAGTTCCAGCGTACTTTGACAATCGGAATACGACTCTGCTTTAGACGCTTGACCTCACGGTCCATGATCTCGACAGGTTCTTCGATGAAGTGCAGTTTGTCGTCGATTTGGATTTATCCAATGGTATAGCAAGAGGTTCTTCGACTAAGCATTTCTTCAAATTCGAGACGTGAAACGTACTATGAACGCTACTCAACTGCTCTGGGAGTTTAAGTCGATAAGCAACGGTTCCTACTTTGTCTATGATCTGAAAAGGTCTAATATAGCGAGGGTTCAACTTTCCTCGTTTGCTAAAACGTATCACCCCTTTCCATGGTGACACTTTCAGCATAACCTTATCTCCTACTTGGAACTCAAGGGGTTTCCGTCTTACGTCGGCATAACTCTTCTGATGGTCACAGGTGGCTTGGATACGGCTCTTGATTTGAACGATCTTCTCAGTCGTCTCGTGGATGATCTCTGGGCTAGTGAGCTGTCTATCTCCAAATTCAGCCCAGCAGATAGGTGATCGACACTTGCGCCCATACAACGCCTCAAATGGAGCAGCCTTAATGCTGGTATGGTAACTTTTGTTGTACGGAAATTCCACTAACGGTAAATGTTTATCCCAACCTTTTCCAAAGTCGAGCACACAGGCACGTAACATGTCTTCTAACGTCTGAATGGTTATCTCACTCTGGCAATCGGTTTGTGGATGGTAAGCCGTACTCATATCCAATCGAGTACCTAATGCCTTATTAAGAGTCTTCCAAAAATGTAAAGTGAATTTCCCATCGCGATTAGAGATGATCGAAACTGGCACTCCATACCTTGAGACTACTTCCTTCAAGTATTGTCTCGTCAACTTCTCTAACGTGTCATCTTCTCGCATAGGCAAGAAATGAGCAGACAAAGTGAGACAATCAACGATTACCCAAATCGTGTCTTAACCGGTTGTCGTCTTTGGAAATTTAGTCACAAAGTCCATCGTTATATTCTCCCATTTCCATTGTGGGGTCTCTGGTTGAACCAATAAACCAGACGACTTCTGATATTCTATCTTAACCTTGGCACATGTTAGATACTTACTGACATAGGTGACAATTTCTGCTTTCATGTTGGGCCACCAATACAGCTTCTTAAGGTCTTGGTACATCTTATCCGATCCAGGATGGATGGAATACTTTAACTTATGAGACTCATGCATAATCAAAGCTCTTAGGTCACCAAAATACGGAATCCAACTTCGATTGTTCAAACATAACGTTCTGTCAGCATGAGGTCCTAGCTTGTTAATCATGCCATGCAAATCTTCATTGATGAAGTTCTCATCTTTCCTGGCTTCCGATTGAGCACTCAAAATCTGCTTAGGAAGGTTTAACATTATAGTCATAATTGAGGCCCAAACTCGTAGCGGATTACTTCTTTCCTTTCGACTCAGGGCATCAATCACCACATTCGCCATTCCTGGGTGATATTGAATCTCACAGTCGTAGTCGCTCAACAACTCTAACCACCGTCGTTGTTTCATGTTCAGCTCCTTCTGATTGTGTTGCAAACTCTTGTGATCAGTGAACACGACGCACTTTGTACCATACAGATAGTGTCTCCACATCTTTAAGGCAAACACTACTGCACCAAGCTCTAAGTCGTGTGTGGTATAGTTCTTCTCGTGAACCTTGAGTTGGCGGGATGCGTAAGCTATAACCTTCTCCCTTTGCATCAAAACTGCGCCTAACCCTTTATGCGAAGCATCGCAATATACCACGAAGTTCTCACTTCCCTCGGGTAAAGCCAAAATCGGCGCACTACATAATTTCTGTTTTAACAGCTAAAACGCAGCCTCTGCCTTTTCTCCCCAGTCAAACTTTACGCTTTTCTGAGTCAACTTCGTCATAGGCCTAGCGATTTTTGAGAAACCTTCGATAAATCGTCGGTAGTAACCAGCCAAACTTAAAAATTGACGAATCTCGGTTGGTGTCTTGGGTGACGCCCAATCCTTGATTGACTCAATCTTAGCTGGATCAACATGAATGCCTTCACTATCAATCACGTGACCAAGAAATTATACCTTCGACAGCCAGAATTCGCACTTTGAAAACTTGGCGTACAACTTCTCCTTCTTAAGTAACCTCAAAATTAACTTAAGGTTCCCTTCATGCTCCTTTCTACTTTTGGAGTATATCAAAATATGATCGATTAACACAATCACGAATCTATCTAAATACGGTTTGCACACCAGATTCATCAAATCCATGAATACTGCCGGTGCATTAGTCAAACCAAACGACATTACTTGGAATTCGTAGTGACCATAACGAGTCCTAAATGCAGTATTGGGAATGTCTTCCTCACGAACTCTGAGTTGGTGATAACCAGATCTCAGGTTGATCTTAGAGTAGACTCTTGACCCTTGTAGTTGATCAAACAAATCGTCGATTCTCGGAAGTGGGTATCGGTTCTTCACAGTAAGTCTGTTTAGTTCACGGTAGTCGATACACATCCGAAAAGATCCATCTTTCTTTTTGACAAACAAAACCGAAGCTCCCCAGGGTGAGGAACTGGGTCTTATAAATCCTCTGTCAGAAAGTTCCTGCAACTGAGTGGATAACTCTTGCAGTTCGGCTGGTGCTAATCGGTACGGGGCTCGTGCTACAAGTGTAGCACCAGGGACTAAGTCGATTTGAAATTCAACTTGTCGAGCAGGCGGTAGCCCAGGCAAGTCTTCTGGAAAGACTTCTGGAAATTCCCATACGATCGGCACGTCCTCAAGCCGCTTCTCCTTTGACTGGTCCTCGGTCTTCTTGGATGTAACTTGCGCTAGATAAACTTGACATCCCTTTTGTATATACTTCTGGGTCTTAGTACACGATATGATGTTCAGCTTCGACTTACTTCTGCCGTCACAATCATCACCTCGAACTATCAATACTTCATCTCCAAAAGGTATACGAATGACCTTCTCGTCACAAACGATCAACGCGTGGTATTTTGCAAACCAATCCATACCGATAATGACGTCGAAACTACCAAGTTCTACGGGCATTAGATCTATGTCGAATGGATGACCTAATGATCCTAACGTACAGCCTCTAAGGACAACATTTGTTTCTGAAATTCTTCCATCAGCAAATTCTATGGCATAAATAGTGTCTAAAGTGGATGGTGCAACATCAAGAAAAGCACTAAAGGTAGACGACACAAAACTCCTATTGGCTCCCGAATCGAATAATATAGAAGCATGACAGTTATTGAGAAGGAACGTACCCGTGACAACGTTGGAATCGGGGTTTGCTCCTCCCCCTCCTCCAATAGCGTAAGCCTTTGCCGTAGCTATATTACTTCCAGTCTGGTTTCCATTCTTGTTTCCATTCTTGTTTCCAGTCTTGTTTACATGGTTCTGATTTCTCAACTTAGGACAATCTTTCCTAAAATGTCTTGGCCTTCCACACTCATAACAAACAATAACCGGCTGATTCCCAACTGGGGCTCTCTAAGTGTTTAGAGTAACTGTAGTCGTATAATCCCTAGTTATATGACCGACTCTCTTACAGTTTCCACATCTCACAGTACACGGCCCTGCATGGTGCAACTTGCACTTGTTGCAGTAGGGAAGAGATCCAACATACCCCTTTTTCTCATTGTTCCCAGCCATGTAAGCTCTTGCCACATTCTGGCCTCCAACATTCTGTCGCTTGAAAACTGGTTGTTGCCCCCGATTGTCTCTTGGGTTGTTATCCAACCTTCTCTTGTTTTCAGCACTTCTAGCATATCTCTTCAGCTTTTGATCCATTAAGTTGTTGGCAACACGTATTACATCTTGAAGTTTAGTGGGTTCAGCAGCGATTATTGTCACACCCGGCAATTTTCGGAAATTTTAAATTACTATTTTACCCTTTGACTTTTTGATTTCGACTTGACTTTTGATCTTCTACGGTCACATAAAAACGATTACCGTATAGCCTGTAAATTTTTGAAACGTATTTAAATAATAAATCATAATTACTATTATTATCGCTCATTTGCAAATTTATTTTTCTAACTTATTTGACTTGAAAAAGAGAAGATATATGTTATTCCTAAATTGACTTATCAAAAACGACCCGCTAAATTACTTTTTCACAACTCGGACTCAAAGCAATTTGATGTAAAACGACATTCCGAACAACTTTTTAGTTTTACCCGAGACACGAAACCAAGCAGAAAATGACTAAAATAGCCTTGCAAAGTTTTTAAAACCGCATACAACGCGTACCGACACAAAAATAATTAAATTTATATTTAATTATCACCTTTTATTAAATTAAATTATTTAATATTTTATTCAAAAGCGTTTATTTAAAAACACAAAGGTTCAAATTAAAGTTTTATTTTTACGGACAAAGTTTACCCGCGACACCCAATGGTACCAAATAAATAATAATGATTTTTAAATAAGTTTTATAAAAAGATTTATAAATTAAGTCATGTAAATACTCATTTTTATGGGAAAAACTATTTGGAAAATAATGGCGCAATTTTCGTAATTTAAATCAATCGTTAACTTACCGAAACGAGGCCCGAACCAATATTTTACAAAAGTTTCCCCAAAAGTTACAACTTCAGTCCCTGGGGGAAATATTTACAAAACTTACCCTAGACTATTCTACCCTTTCTATTTTTTAAAAACTTTCTAGTATATATATATATGTTAACTATTAGGGTTTTGTCATTTTTATGTTACCCTAACACACACATCCTCTCTCCTCCCTTATTTTCCGGCGCCCCCTTTATTTTCTGACCATTTTCCGGTCACCGCCGCCACCACCTTCAAATCCATCTCCACGACACTACCTTCATCACCAACAATCACCCCACCACCACGGCTGCCATCCACGACAGCCACCACACCACAGCCGCCATCAACATCACCACCACAGCCGTCTCCTCACGCCACCACCAACATCACCGCCACCCCGTCACCATCTCCACACCGAGCACCACACCACCATCTCTGCCACCACCCACATACGCGACCACCATGGCTGCCATCATCTCCACGCCACCACCTTCACCCCATTGTCACAGCCGACATCACCACCAACATCATCACCTCCACCATTTCACCGCGGCTTAGCCGCCGTACCTCCCACCACCACCATTTCACTCCCCATATTTTACAAGTTTGGATGGTTGTATTTGCTTATGCTTATTTTCATTTGCTTTTTCTTGATTGTTTTTCTTTTTTTCCTTTGTTTAAACTAGTGTACACACCCAAAAGGGTGTTTGTTTTGCGTTTGGATCTGCGTTTTTACTGTAGCAGCTAGGGGTGTTTGTTTCGGTGGTTGACAGCCCTATGAGGGTGTTTGTTTGCTGGATTTATAGCCCAAAGGGGGCGTTTGGATTTGAGTTTAACGACAGCATAAGGGTGTGTTTGCTTCGCTGTGTAACAGCCCATAAAGGGCGATTGTTTCTGCGTGTTAATAAGCCCGAAAAGGGGTGTTTGTTTTTGCTGTTTTTATAGCCGAGTAGGGTGCGTTTGTTTGGTTGTGAAACAGCAGAGTAGGGTGTGTTTGGTTGGCTGCGTGACAAGCACATAGGGTGTGTTTGGTTCATGATTTAATAGCTAATAAAGGTGTGTTTGGTATTGCTTATTTTTGTTAGTATTTGGTCTCGTCTAGTTATAAATTAAAACACGCGGATAAATTGCAACATTGATTGATTAAAGTGGGAAAACGTTGAGTTTTGTAAAAATAGAAAACGTTGTATAAACGAATAGGTCATGTAGAAATTTTCTATAAAGTTGTATACTTATTATTTTTCACTTAAAACTTTTAATATCTTGAAAACCCGATAAAATGACAAAGTTATATAGTTTTAAGATTATCTATTTGAAATGATATAATAAATCGGTAAATAAAAGAAAACTATACTTTTACAAACGAGTCGACTAATTTAGTTAAAACGCGGAACGAAATACTAATTTATAAAATATTATATATTGCGACTTATTTTTTGGTTGTTTGTCTTTATTATATAATTCACCATATGAATTATATAATTTTTTCTTTTTCATATGTAATATATACGGAATATATTACACACTTTGCGTTTGTTTTTCGATTTATTTTATTTAACCAACCACCAAGCTCTTACAACTTGAAACCTCAATCCCTTATCAACATGTCGCGTTGACGTACTCATCCTTCGGAAAACCTCAACTCGTCATCCTAAGCTAGTGAGACTTAGCCGATAAGTTAAGCTGCATCTTCTTGATCGAGCCGTTTCGTCTTCCGTTTGTGTTGCGCATATTAGATGCCTATCTGTCAATTGTTCTTCAACATCAAGGTGAGTTCATAGCCCCACGTTTTACTTGTTTTACATATACTTTACTACTTTTGGGGTGAGAGACATGCTCGTTTACAAACTCGTTTACGTTACTAAATTTCAAACTCGTTTATACGTTGATTACAAACTCGTTACATGATTGATATCACACTTTGCTTTACTTATGGATATAAGTACCTAGACCTTTTACGAAAACGTTGATTACTTTTACATTGGACACAAGTGTTTTCTGTTATCGTTTCCTGTTTATGTGTTGCCTAAGTTTTGCTTACAAACCACTATTGCCCGAACTATCATGAACCGTTAGTCACCTATGACCAATTGGATTGGTTAAGTGAGCGCGAATGCGTAAATAGATCTATTGGGACTAATTATCCCTATCTGCTTTGGTTCCACTTAACGAAGAACAAACAGATATATGTCATGTCGATGTGCGTTGTGGTGGTCTTTGGTTTGGGACACCAGTTAAGGGCAGGAATACTATGTGGCATGATATGATATACCCTGTTGTTATTAGCATCGGTGTCATGAGCTTAGCGCAACAATAAATACTTTCATGTGAAGTTGTATTCGTTATAACTGTCACATACGTTGTATAACTTGTGGTCCACACTGCTTTCGTTGAACGTTTCAAATTGCTAAATGCTTTTCATAATACTTTGAGTAAAGCTATATTCACTAAACGTTTTTTATCCTCATAAATGTTTTACTTAAACCTATGAATTCACCAACTTTATGTTGACCGTTTTTAGCATGTTTTTCTCAGGTGATTAGCTTTGGACTTCTTGACGTGCTATGTGGAGTCTACGTGCAATATGATACCATTATCAAGATTTTATTCCTCATTCATACTCGTTGACTTTTCAAAACTTAATTATGCTTCCGCTACATTTTACTTACGCTTCCGCAAATATTTAATTTCTTTTGAATCTTGTAAAACTTATCTATTTTTAAATAATGCAACGAGTTATGATTTTCAAAACGTCCATTAGTGGTCGTTCTCTCGTGCCTTGTGTTCGAAATATGATGACGTCACGCCCTCGGACACGTATTCCGTCCAGGCCCCGTCTGAGGGTGTGACAAAATAAGACTACTGGCTCTGTCGGTTAGGACACTCGATGTGTCAGTTGTTTAAAGGACCGAGGGATAATAATGTTGCATTAATAATAATAATAATAATAAAGCCAAGTTTCGACTCCGGGGTTATCTAAATAAAGTCTCCATCTCTGGACTCGTAGTTGAGTTGTTTCGGATGAAATTAAAAGGATAACCCCTAAATCATGCGAAATTAGAACCTTAATTTGGACCTTATTCTCACCATATCGTCTCTTTAGAAAAGGATTTCAAACTAATTATGGTCTAAACCAGACACTTTTATGATAATAATGACATAATTTATTTATCACCAATAATAATAATAAAATCCTTAGAGGATTTAGAAATAAGGGAGCGAAAAGTAACTGCGTTTACACAATTAGCATTTATGAGTAGTGTTAGTATCTAATCTTATATTTAACTGTGATTTTGTTTTGAGCTTAGTTTGGGGATTGTGAAAGTCGAGGATGACGAACTCCCGTTCTTTAAGCCTTTTATTTGAATATAATTTTATTTTTGTCTTTTATCTTTTTATTGAATAAATGGTTAAAACGGGGTGTTTTCGAAACTAATGATTTTTATACCCTATTGATGGACTTTTTCTGTTCTTGTTTGATGTGAGGGGTTACAAGTTAAGGGGGGTTAAAATTATTTCTTTCTTAGAGTGTGCTAATTAATGTTGCGTGCGGGACCAGCAATGGATTAGTGTGTGGGAATTTGATGTGTGCTAAAACACACATCATTTGTATCCCGAAAAACACTATAATTCAGACTAAAAATACTAAAATATGCTTAATTATATTTCAAATATGTTTGTTTGCTATTTTTATGTCTTGCAGGTTAAAAAAATGATGAAACAAAGACAAAAACAGGTATTTTTCGGGTTCGTTTCTCGATCAAGGTGTCTTAATATCAGATCATAGATGAAGTCATGAAAATTCCCCGAGCATGCTATTGGAAAGAGCGCGATTACGAATCCCACGCGCCTACACTTTCTCCTTTGATGGTTTCACTATTAAGAGACTTTCTTTATAACGCGTTTATATCAATCATATAACTTGTAATGATATTTTTCTAAGGTACTTATTCTGATGGATTAAATATCCTGGTCAAACCTTGCCAAAATTTATGCATATTAAGAAGTGTCAAAAATCGAATTTTGCTGAATAAAGTATCAACGTTATGTCTAAAACTAGTTATTTAAAAATCTTAAATCTTTTCTTGGACACACCATCGGTTAACAAAAATCGAATCCCGGGACGGGATTCCTTTTAAGGGGTAGGTAATGTCACACCCGGCAATTTTTAGAAATTTTAAATTACTATTTTACCCTTTGACTTTTTGGTTTCGACTTGACTTTTTGACTTTTTGACCTTTTTCGGTCACATAAAAACGATTACCGCGTAGCCGGTAAAATTTTGAAACGTATTAAAATAATAAATCATAAATATTATTATAATCCCTCATTTACAAATTTATTTGACTTAAAGACGAAAAGATATATGTTATTCCTAAGTTGACTTATCAAAAATGACCCGCTAAATCCTGTTTTCACGACCCGGACTCTATGCAATTTGATGTAAAACGACATTCCGGACAACTTTTCAGTTTTATCCGAGACACGAAACCAAGCAAAAAATGACTTAAATAGCCTCGCAAAGTTTTGAACACCGCACGCAACGCGTACCGTCACAAGAATAATTAAATTTATATTTAATTAACACTTTTATTAAATAAAAATATTTAATAAATTATTTTACATTTCATTCAAAAGCGTTTATTTAAAAACGCGAATGTTCAAAATAAAGTTTTATTTTTACGGTCAAAGCTTGCCCGTGATACTCGGTGACTACACAAATGAATAATAAATATTTAAATGACTTTATAAAACATTTCTGAAATATAGTCATGTAAATACTCATTTTATTATACTAATATACTATTACTAGGGATAAGCATAGGTTGCCACCCACGAAGCGCTTGTTTTTGTGCGAGTCTCTAGCTTGACCCTCCCCATATCATCATGTTATTAGGGACAAAACATGTGGAAGAGCAAACTTCCATCGGACTTTCATATGCCACCGGCTCTAAGAAATAAAAACTATAAACGGAGATGCCGGGGTCAAAAATGATATCCTCACTCCCGGAGGAAAGAGGAAGAGAAGAATCCAACTCAAAAAAAAACACACATGAACCCCAAACGTTACATTGTATTAATTAACGAATGAGCAAAGAAGAATGTACAAACTAGCATCCCCCCTCATCTCTATTTATAGAGATGAGGGGGTAGAAACATATCCTAAATAGAATAGGAAACATCATTGCCTTTAAAAGGCAAGCTTATCTATTCCTAATCTAAATTACAATGTACACTTAACCCCCTAACTTTAGTTTAAGTTTATTCCTAATCAGGGTTCTAAATAGCGCGCTATAGCGGCGCCATAGCGCGAGGCGTGGCCTCCACGTTACGAAACAGGCCAAGGCGTCATCTTGAGGCGTGGCGTGCAATAAGGCGCCATAAAGCGGGCTATAGCATGATTTTTTTTGAAGCTTTAATTTTTTTTATGGATTTGAGCTTATTTACAAGTATTTATGCTTTGGGTTGTATGGGATTCGGGCTTAGTAACTCCGTTACTCAATTTTAAGCCTTGTAGCTAACTAACTATTGACAACTCTATAAATAATTTTTTTTTTTTTCACCGACTTGAGCACGCCTTAATACGATATGACGCAACGCCTCACGCTAAAGCTTGAGGCTTGACTATGCCGCTACGCCACGCTTCACGCTATTTATAACCTTGTTACTAATATACAACAAGACCAAATGGTGGTATTAAAAATTAACCACCGCATAAGAATAATTCCTAAGCATGGCATATATTCACTGCAAGTTTGTTAACCCCTCAACAATGGTAATAATTTTGTTGACAGTTCGTATATGATTTGATACTTCGCGAGTGTGTTCAAATAACAATGGTAATATGTTGAAACTTGTTTAAATACGATATTAAATTATACTACGCTATATCGAAGGTATAGACAAAGGTTGCTATAGCAACGGTATAAACAAACGGGTATGAGAGTTGATATGCACATCCACAAATGATGTGCACACCACTAAAAATGCATGTGTGGTGTTCGTATCATAGCATTACAATGTGACTTTTGTGGTGCTACCAGCTCTTTATTTGTGTGTGCATATCACCTCCTAAATGGTATGTGATCTTCATAATTAGAAAGGAGAGAAAAGAGTTTCACACTGTCGGAGATGATTTGCATACTTTTACTTTTGATTCGCACGCATAATCTCATTATCTCATTATATATGCAGTAATGCAATTATTATATGTAGCTTCTTTAAGTGCTACGCTGAAATGAGGAGAAAAAAAATGAAAATGCGTGTATTTCGTATTATAAGTTATTTAAAAACATATACGGAGTAATACATTAAGTATAATAACATGTAAAAGTTCGACGGGACCGGTTATTGGGGAGTGCGACAGGTGCGTTCGCACAGGGCCACCACCAAAGAGGGGCCACCAAAAGTTGAAATTTTTTGTTATATATGTATACATTATTTTGTCTTTATCCGAGTACAATGTAGTAATTTGTATGAAAGAAGGAGTATTATTTGTTTATACGTTTATTTTTTGTATTTAGTGGAGCCTCCGTATAGTAATGACACAGGGCCACCGAAATCAATGAGACGGCCCTGTAAAGTACTCCTATAGGGAATATTAATTGAAACGACTTAATATGAACTAAAGTCGTTGTTCTTTGTGCTTTTATTGGGAATATTAATATGAACAAAAATGCATATGTGATGTTGTACATTTAACTTTCTTTTGTCTATTTCTAAGCAAATTTTTTGTATATTCCATATGCTCCTGTAGGGAATAGGGAATATATATATGTAAGAAGACGTACTAATGGTCAAATTTATGATATATATGTAACAACAGCTGGCAAGCAAATGACTAATCGAGTCTTTAAATCCTAGAAGCGTTTCAGGGTTTTATCTTAAAGCTCAGTTCTCGAGTTTTTATTTTCAGAAGAAAAGAAGGAAAGGAAAAGGAACAAAAGCATATTTGTGTTCTAGTTTTTATTTTAATCAAGGAAGGGAGGAAAGTGAGAAATAGGAAATGGGAAAATTTGAAGGTTTTTTGTTATAAATCTTTCCTCCCATATTTGGGCGGATTGGGAAGGAAAGTGTTTATATTGACAAAATTTACCTGCCTCATGTCTTCGACCCAGTGAGTCTTCAATCCACTGTTAGTTAATCTTCATTTTTTCAAAATAAGAAACTAATAAAAGTCCTACTGCAAAATGACAACATCGTTTTTTATTTAGCGATTATTAGGGCTAGTGATTTCTTGGGCTTTCTTGGGTTTGCACATGGGGACAATTATATTCACGACATGGACCAGCATATTTTTTATGCGCTTTTATATAACTTAGGTTAGTATGATTAAAGATTATTTTAATAAAAAAAGTACATTACACCACAAATGGCTTATTAAAATAAAAATTAAATTAGTAGCAGATATTTTGTTTAAAGGGCATAAAAGTAAATTTTTATGTTCTTTTCTTTCTTTATTTCTTCTAATTTAAAACTCGAGACACAAGGTTGCATTGTAAAAAAATTTTCATTAACTTTCTTTTCCTATTCTTTTCCTTTCTTTTCCTTTTTTTCCTTTGTTTTAACTTCTTTAATTAAACTCGTTCACAGAGCATTAGGCAAAAATACAAAATGGGTAAATATACACCTTTTGGTCCTCAATTCACATGTTTTGCGGATTCAGTCCCTGTTTAAAAATCGGTTGGAAATGTTCCTAAAGAGGTCATTTTTGGTGCGTGTTTGGTCCATAAGAGGATAGAATGGTCGTTAAGTCGTTCGTTAGTGATAGGTAATTGGGTAATTTACACTTAAAAATCTATGTTGCGCCATTGGTCCCTGGACCAACCAAGTTTAAAGTTAAAATAGTAACAGTTTCGTTTTATAATTTATATCTTTTTTGTATTACACAATTGGTCTCTAAAACGTAAAATTGTCTTTTATTTTTCCATTTATCCTCATCTATTTCTGTTCTAACACCTTTTTATCAACCAAGACATTATTAATGTCAAATTACTACTCAAAAATCCTTTTTTGACCAATACGTAAAAACTATTATTTACTTTATTATGACATGATTAGTCTCTATATGTTGATTTTAAACGAAAACAAAGAAAAACACATACAAGTTGCATGAATTTGAAACTTATTCTATGATTTAGTTTCATTAAAAAATTTGCTTAGAAAATTAAAAGTTTTAATCATCGTTGTTATACTCAACAAATGGCAACTATACGTTAGTTTTAATATTTTAGATTAGTTTAAATTAAAGGTTATCCTAAATAAACACTTTTAATTCTCTAACAAAACCCATAACATAGACCCGTAAGTAATATTAGTGTATAATTAAGGGTAAAAGTCGAAAAATACCCACGAACTTTCTAAACAATGTTTACGACATCACCCAACGACTAATTTCGTCCTACCTACACCAACGAACTTGTTTGTTATGTGTTAATATTACCAAGATGACCGGACTAATAAATTTCACACGTACTTTTTCTTTTTTTTAACAATTTATTCCTTCTTTTTTACAATTAGCTAACTATCCACTTCCATAACCCGAATACTTTAATTACCCGGCCCATTTGTACCAAATTATATAACCGTTACAACCTTTTTCAATATATACTTTTACAAGATCAGAACCTAAATTGAAAACCCCAAATCAAGAACCCTAAATTGAAAACACAAATCAAGAACCTTTTTCAACATGGCTGCAATTGATTATCAAGAACCCATACCTGCTGAGTGCAAGTGCAAGCTCCCATTGATGGAACTCACGTCATGGACTCTCACAAATCCATGTAGACGTTTTCTAGTTTTGCCCCAAACCGGATAGTATGGTTTTTTAATTACTTTTTCGTTGCTTTATTTAACTTATGCCATGAACAATGTGTGTGACCATCATTGTTGTTTACTAATGTTTAATGTTTAGAAAACTGGTGTCAAGAAGTGTAAGAAGTTTACTGGTATGATCCAGAGTTGGATAACGAATGGTATAGGCGGACATTTGTTGAAATGTATGGCAACTTATCCAATCAAATCCAAGACCTTGCCACCTGAGAATTCAAAGCCATGTAACCATTGAATTAATTCCTCCAAGATGAGTTTGCTGGCCTACAAGCTGAACTAGCACAAACCCAAAAGAATGCTAGGTTCTGGAAGAGAATTTTCATTATATTTTCAGCTCTAGTGTTTCTTGTTTATATAATGAAGTAGGTGTAAAAGCTATAATATAGCTTATCTTTTGTGAATGTTAATTGTAGTATGTGAAGACTTATGTAATCAACTACGCTTTATGTTATGAATTTTGGTTCTTTTTTTTTTATAGATATGAATGTGGTTTATCTGCTAATTGTGGTAAAAAGGTTATTACTACCCTCAAGCATTTGAATAAAGGTTTTTGCAAGTGGAACATATGTAAACAGGTTTTGCAATGGGTTTATGGCTCAGACAATTACTAGTAGCATATCAACAAATTATGGGTCTAAGTAAACAATGCTTTATCTTGATTAGCTGATTACGTTCAATGTACAGCTAACATAGTTCAAGAAGCAAAATTGGCACAAAACTTGCAAGGCCCATAAAAACCTGCAAATAACCAACATGCTGTTGTCTAGAAATTTTGACGCATCATATTACAAACCTAGTCAATCCTAAATATTCATTACAGTACTAAAGTTAGTAAATGACTAATCAAACACATCAAAAAGGCCTATCAGGAGTGCTAACTGTTCCTTGGCTTGTCAAATTCGCAAAAGGCTTTCTTCTCCTTAATTTGAGGTGATCCATTTCAGATCTTCTAACAGGTTCTTATGGTAAACCCTAACGCCATTGCTGGTGATGGTGGCTTGCCTTTTTCTTTTTTGGTGCATGTCTTATGAGCAAATGTTGCTAATCTTTGCCTTATACAATTGCAGTGCAGGCAAACTTTTCTTCCATTGCAGTCTTCCATTCCTGCAGCCACATTACGTTGTTCTCACTTGATTTCCACATTTCAGGAAATTCATCAACATATTCTGTTGTAACATCAATTGCATCTTTCACCCAAACACCTGACTGTTGGGTAGTGTTGAGGACATGGATGCTTGGAAATCAAAACTTCAGAATTCATGTATGATTAAAAGGTGCTCCTTAAAAGCGAATCTTCTTTGAAATTAGGCTGGATTGATAAGTAATTGTTCTTTTTCCTCCCCATTTCTATATCTTCTCTCCTTTCTTATCTAACCTTTCCTGTTTCAGCATCATTTTAGCCTTGTTCTCTCGGCTTGTTCTTCATGCATTCCCTAATATGCCTCTTCATACAGCTTGCTTTTGTTTTCCTGTATATTACAAATCTTAGGGATTGGTTGAAGAATAAACAAATCTTAAAGTATATGATAACACATACTTCTTCAGAAGTTAGTAATCCCATGCTACTTGACCCAGCCATTCCACCTCTTGTACTACCAACAGCTCTATTACCCTCTAAAACAACTCTTCTCCCCTCTACACTGCTCTCCACATTGCTACCTACTTTACCTCTTCCTCTAGTTCCTCTTCTCCTCCACACTTGCTTCATCAATACCACCCATTCCACTAACACTGGCTTCATTTTCACTTCCACATCTACCTTTACCCCTGCCCCTAGATGCACAATAACCTACTGCAGATTGTTTGTTTCTACTTGGGGGTTTTTTCTCAGCAGGTGGTTTAGGTGTTGGGTCTGCCTTACAAGTTGCCTTATTATGACCCTTTTGATAACAATTTGTGAATGTTTTAGTCATGCCTACTCGACTGGTATTGAATACCACTAGTTTCTCCAGGGGATCTTTGATCTAGAGATTTTTAGGTCTACAGGCATCCTTCTTACAGTGGTGGTGAAGGTGGATCATCATTTGTACTTTTCCGCATGTTTGTTACCCAAATACAGAGTTTAATTGAAATTTAATAGGCATTTACAACAATCTTGGGACTTTATACCCAATGATAATACCTAAATCTTTTTCAATTCACAATGAGTGGCTGCCACGTCATGTACACATGGAACACACCTTAATTTCCACCATTTCTTCCATTGACATACCTTGTGTTGCAGGATTACACCATAACTTGATCATCGTTCCTAACTTTCCAAACCTCTTGGGAAACCACTGGGAATGACCAGCCATTCTCTGTCATACAATAACACTATAATGAATATATTGTTCAAAAGATTTAAATAAATTTATAAGTATAGTACTTTACTTCTATTTCTCCTTGAGGACCTCTTAGGCTCTCCGTACTACACCTCTTCCTTATACTAGGTGTTATTGTGTCTTGTAAGTTAGTTGCAATCTTATTCATTGCAACTAGCCTTTGCATGATGTACAACCTGATCTCCTCTAACATGGTGATTATAGGTTTATGTCTTGGTTCCAAAATAGCTCTGTTAAAGCTTTCAGATATTCCATTCTCAAATGCTGCCATCTCCTGTCCATCTCAAAGAAGGCCCTTGACCATGAGTTTTGATTTCTTTTAATAAGATAATCATAAACACCTTTATCTAACTGTTTTATCTGATCCATGATTTGCATAAACCGTTGTTCTAAAGTACAAGATGCAGCAGCCCAAAAAAAGTCTTTTGATATAGGAGTCCATTGTATTCTTTTTGAAATTGGGCATATAATATTCCATGGTAACATTTTATGGTTGCTCAAACCTCTGGTATACCAGTCATTCACAAAAATCAATTCTATCCCTGAATGGCATACAATACTCAATTAATATGTTAGATATTAGAAAAATATGACTCGGTCACCCCGTGTATTTTAATGTTTATTATGCCTCGAGTTTAATAGTTAAATAATATGATTTTCGGTAATTAAGACGGTACTTAATTACCCGGTATATTTTGTAAGAAATTTTACGCCTTTCCACTTTGGAAGAGGCCAAGCTAGTCATTTACTCTTTTCTTATAAAAAAACCTTTTTCTCATCACTAGAAAAACTTATTTATGTGTTTCTACTCTCTAGAAACGACGGCCAAGTCTAAGAATCGACCCCTTGTTTGATGTATATATATACCACAATTTGTATCAGAGCATATAGGTTGATTAGATCGTGTGTATGTGCAAATTCTTGCTTGTTTAGTTCGAAAAGTGTACCATTGAAGGATCCTAGCTCGTTTTTTACAGTTCTCGAATTTTGATGTTTGTTTGATAAAGTTTGCGTGTTTCTAGTTGCTATTAGCCTTGTGGTATGTATGTGCAAAGAAATCAAGCAAAAATCGTTCAAAAGGTGATTTTTAAGTGATTTTTGTGGTATAAAAGTCGTGTTATTCGTGAGGGTTGCCAGAATTTCTTCATGGCGGTTTGCCTTAATTATAATGAATTTTATTATGTAGGTTACAACTCTCTGATACACTGGCGGTGGCTTAGGTGGTTGTGTTGCTCTAAGAGGCGAGTTGCTTATACTAAGCAGCGAGTTGCTTACAGCGGTTGAACAGGTAGTCAGCGGTTTGAATATTTTAATAGCAAAATATCTAAAAGGAAACTCTGGCGGTTGAAAAACTCAACGGGGTTTGATTAAAATATAGATGACGTTTGTATTCTTTCTTCGCAGGGGCGGTTGCTTTGGCAGCGAGTTGTGTTCGGCGTTGTGGCTTAAATTCCACCAGCGAGTTACCTTAATTCTTTGCCCCCCCCCACTCCAATACAGCGGTTTGATATAGCCCTGGTGGCGAGTTGAGCTACAGTCTTAGACATTTGAATATTTCAAATTGGGACTTAATATCACTAACAACAAGATACGAATACTTTTAACTCAACACTTTTAACGTACACTCCCTAATCATTGATCCGATCAAAAACATATTATCATAATAAACACGTTGTCTAGTACTAGTCAGAAGAATCCAGTGTGCGGTTACTGATACACGTCCCACAATGCTTGATAGAATCAGACTTTGAAATCTTGGCAACAACGTATACGTCTGTACTGTCTAGGGAAAGGATAATGGAGAGATATATGAAGTCTATTAATGAAGTGACCATTTCATATGGGGCGGTCTCAGATAGTTATTGCCTGGAGGAATGAGGGTGCAGTTCACAGGTCTAGTACCGTGCTAGAGTTCCTTAACGACTTTCAGCTGAAGAAAGGATAGTTAAGTGACATTCGTGCAAAATCCTATATCCTATTTTTCAAGGTTATACCAAAGGACTCTACTAACTCATCAACCACTATAATGACGCCATAAGACATTTGGAAAAACGTGGAAGATGATTCTGGAAGTTCTGAGTTAACAAGGACTGACGGAAATCTCAATTATACGATGAATTTGAAATCTCACTTCCGTCTAAATAAAGGAGAAACCGTTCTAAGAGATACTATGTGTTAGGTTTACGAAGCTCATTAAAGACATGCAGAAACCAGATGACAATGCTAGGATGCAGCTTTAACTCAATGTTTGTGAACAACATGTTAACCTGAGTGGAGTAGATTCATACTGAAGTCATAACTAATAGAGGGTTTGAAGGTGTCTAATTTTTGGATAGCTTTATGACTATTTAAAGCAAACATGAGGTACATGCTAGCGAGACAGAAACAATTCCTTCAACCAAACTAATTTTTTTTTTTTTTTGTTATTTTTTTTTTTTTTATTGTTTTTTTACTTTTTTAATCCTTTGGCCCACTAGTGTCGAATGCCTCAGTTTTGCAGTATCCAACACAATCATCCAAGTTCCACAATCCTCAAAATGAACCATCCTACTGCTGACAACTCTCAACTGGACTCAGGAAGTTCTTCGACAGAAAACTTGATTGAAAGCCTATCCAACTCCACTTGCCCTCCTCACTCAATCGTACAAATCACATCTTCCTCAAACAAACATAACTTTGAACATAATCTAATGCAAGGAAACAAAGCTACGGTTCTCAAGACGGCAGAGTTGTGGTTCAAGATGTCGTGGAAGATACTATGCGAACAATCATAGGAAACCATTTCAGAGAAACAATTGCCAAGAGGAAATGTTGTAGTGGGAATTGTAGGGGTCAGAAGGGGGAGGCATTATTAATCTTGTCCAGCCAACCCATTAAGTGCTACAACTGTAACATACTAGGGCACATAGTACGAGAATGTCCAAGGCCAAAGCGACTTCAAGATTCAGACTACTTCAAGGGCAAGATGCTATTAATGCAAGTCCAGGAGAATGGTGTAGTACTGGACGAAGAACAGTCGTTGTTTCTTGCAGGAGAACAGATTATCAACTTTGATGAGGATGTGGATAATTCACCCGAGAATGATTTGGCACTCATTTGTGGACCATGTCTTTGAAGCTGATGGAATGTGATGAATTCAACTCTGATGTTTGATGAGGGTCCACTATACAGACATGTTCATGCACAAATTCACATCGAAAAGTCGGATCTACGATGAAGTCGGGCCATCATATGACTCGAATACTCTGTTTGAGGTACAAGATCATGATACCTTTGTAAATCATTTAGATGAGTATCATGAAGTACACGAGATGCACACCGATGTACAAAAACATACTTCGTTGTTGACTCTGTGTTGGACTATACGAGTGATAGTAATATTTTCCGTATGATCAGTATGTGGAAAGACATCGAAGATCATGTTGTACACAAGTAATGTATCTTCTGTACGAAATGATGCTATTGATGTCAATTTCGATTGAAATGCATGAACAGGGAGTAACTTAGTAGATTTAGACAATTAGCCCAGACTTGATAGTTAATGATTCTGTGTCCTTGAAATTGAGAGATATAAGGACAAACTGGTTCGGGGAATATGAAAAAACGGGCAAAGTTTGAATTTAACTGATAGAGAACGTAAAAATTGATGAACAAATGAGAATAAATTATCTCAGAACGAATTAGAAAGGAAACTTCTTTAAATTCAGAAAACTTCATCAGTACAAATACTATTAGTTTTACGTTGGCCATTATATGTCCAAAGACAGAAGTAGTAATCATTTTGAAAAGGATTTTGAAAACAAAAGAAGACATAATTCCTGTGAGCAGTTTATTAGACATAAAAAGGCTAAAGATACTAGATTGAAGAAGATTTTACAAAACAGGATCACTCTGTTCAAACGGTTAAACATGTTATGTTAAATCCTAAAATCGTTTATGATGATAAGAACCAGGTAGAAATAGGTACATAAATCCCTTATGTCTCACTCGTATCGCAAACAAGCTCAGTCTGCTCTGTTTATATGGTCATGTACTTGTCATACCAATCATAAATACTGTTATCATGACTCAGAGATAGCGTGACGATAGATGAGATTACTGGAAAAGAATGTGTTTTTGAAAATGCAAAGGCCCTTATGGTGTAAACACTACTTTGGAGGGGACATACCAACCGAGGTTGTCCCGGATCTCCAGACGTTCCCCATGGACCAATAAATTCGGGGGACGGGTCAAGCGTCGCGACCTTAAACAAGCGCTTCGTGGGAGGCACCCCATGCTTATCAGTAGTAGTAATAAATAAGTGTTTTTGTGTGAGGAGGCTTACATTTTCCATTACCCGTGTTTTGTCCATGTTTTGTGTGCTTTGTGTTGTATGTCCAGGATTTCCCGGATTGTGAAGACTCTCGTGCTCGCAGTATCCACAAGAGTTTCACATCCTCAGCTTCATTTTGGGAATCCAGTATCCAAATCTAATCGACTAACGTTTTATCTTTTGGCACACTTTATAAACGGCCTTAGATTTACGTAGGTACCCCTTTTGAAACATCGAGGACGATGTTTAGTTCTAGTATGGGGGGGATCTTCGATTTGATTTTTGCCTGCAGTCGTTGTTATCACGTAATCCCGTTTTTACCACCAAATTTTTGCAAAAATACCAAAAAAAAAATTGAAAAATTTAAAAAAAAAAAAATTCAAAAATAAAATAAGTGTTTTGTCACAGTTTTGACTTTCCTAATGGGTAGAATGAGAATAATTTTTGACTCGATCGGGCGTGTTGAGCCCTAGCTAGTTCCTCAACTTACCGCTTGTAGGCTAAGCTTTCACGAGGCTAAGCTTTCACGAATTCGATTGCTTCGAATTTTAATAAGGTGAAGAACAAGAAGTGATAGAGTTAAATATAAGTTTATGTGCTGAACAAAAACTTATATGAGTAACTTGTGGCTTTTTCTCCCATTAGCTTCTAATCCACCTAATCATACGTGCTCAATTCAGTTCAACTAAGTCAATCAATGTTTTTAGAAAAAGCTTCAAATTTGTAACTTGATTCTTTAAAGCGAGATTTTTCTGTTCTTAATAATTCGAAAGTTAAAATGCCAAAGAAGCATGAATGAAGTATGAATGCAAAAATGCATGAATATTGAAATTTTGCCAATGAAGCATACATTTGATTATATGGAGCAAGTAAAAGATGTGTCGTGATATCCCACTCCGCTAACCACGAGGTGGGGGTTCAAACTAAGACATCTTTACTTCTAAGGATTTGGTGTGTTGTGATATCTCACCAGGAAGCGAGGTCTAGGTGAGGGTTCAAACTAAGACACAAATCCTTAGCCATATTAGGAAGAAGGTGTTGTTGTGATTTCCCACTACGCTAGCAACGGGGTGGGTTTTCAAACTAAGAACATCGGTCGTTGGTTGTGATATCTTACCAGGGAGCGAGGCCTAGGTAGGTGTTCAAACTAAGCAACGCATTCCTAGCTTTAAGAACTTATGAGTATAATGATGAAGATGTTGCAAAAAGTTCTACAGTTAAAATCTCGTTCTTTAAAATCAAGTTACAAGGTCCTAATAAGTTGTTGCTTTGAGTCATGATTCATCTTGAATCACGACTATGGAAATAAGTTGATCTATGGTTGAGTTGAAATGAGTACACACATTTAAACCATATATTCATGTTGGGAGTTAAAAGTTCACAAGTCATAAGTATGAGTGCTTAGCATTTAGACTTATATTGACAAATGATCTTGTTTAATTGCTTGGTTTGGAACTAGTGAAAAATCAGGGACGATGAATTTATCCGTCAGGACATCCGTAGATTATTCTATGGTCGTTTCTCATTCTATGATCCCAGTGTTAATAAAATAAAGGAAGTCAAACAGGTAGTCGAGAAAAGAAAAAGAAAAATCCAAAAATATTAGGGATAGTTAGTGTACAAATAAAAAATGGTGAAAACGGGACTTGTCGAAGCTTTTGATTCTTTAGTTTCCTTTGACAAACACTTTGCTACTTTTCAAAGTTATTAGTCGAGGGGGATTGAGATTCTTAGTTTTCGTAAATGCTTACTTCATAGCATTGCGTGAGGACACGGCAATACCTTAGTATGGGGGATTTTGGTATGTGCTTAATTACACATACCTTTTACCTTTAAAAACGAGCTAAAATAACCAAAAACGGACTTAAAATGCCAATAATACGGCTGTTTGCTAATTGTATGGTCAGGAACGGATAACTAAGAAAGGACGAAAAGACAAAACCAAAAAACGACAAAACCGAACTCAAATGGAAAAGACTGGTGAAAACAAAGCCAAATCGAGAGCGAAAAGTCAATGCAAGTCAAAAAGTCAACACAAAATGTCAACTGTCAAAGTCAAAGTCACCACGACAAATCCAAAAGTCAACAGTGAAAGAAATATAAGTTGAGTTAAAATGTGCCAAACCCTAAACTTGTATTTATAAGAAGAAAAGAGAAAAAGAAAGACAAGGGGGAAAACTGCCAAGATGGGAAAGTTATACTACGAGGGCCAAATCTGCCAAGTCTTTTAACTTATATACACCAAGGACGAGTCTTGCAAAGAGTATTATAACTCTTGGGGACTTGTTTTGCCAAGTCCCCAAAAGTATAACAAACCAAGGACGATGGACGCAAAGTTATATATGTCCATGAGGGACTAACCTTGCCAACTCCCAAACCCATGCCCTGTCATCCCCAACCTTTTCATAACATGTTTTCCCGCCAATTCCCTAAACCCAAAACCCACTCACGGGTTCACCTCAACTCTTTTACCCTGCAACCCAATTCCACCATGGACAAACCATTCCCTCCCCTCCAAAAACTTATTCCCAGTCTGTTAAACTGCAAGCTGCAATCCCACAACTCCCCAAGATATTCCCAATTGCTCGGATCAAAAGTTTTGGCTCCAAGGATAATCAAGGACAGGATAAGTTGACTTAGCACTCTCACAAGGTAACACAATCCTTTATGTGTGTTCAAAGAAACACAAGTAAAGAGAAACAAGAAGACAAAGTCGAATTCCATTTTTTCTATTTAAAGACAAGTAACAGCCAACTGTAGCAAAGACAGTGTTAGTTTTTAAGTTAGTTTGCAAGTAATTCTTAGTGTCTTTTAAGTTTAAAGTTTTTTTTATGTACTTGTAATCAATTTCAAAGTTAATGAAAATTCAGTTGAAGTTTTTTTAAGTTCTAAGTATTCTAAAGATCTTTAAGCTCACATTTAACAATTATATCATTTATCTCACCAAAGATTCTCACCCAGGAACTTTTAAAAATGTCAAAAAGGAGCAAGTGGTACTATTGTATTTAAAAAAGCTTGAGGAAAAAAGCTAACATGGAAGATCTTTTGGTTTATAGCTTAGTTTAGCTTAATTATAGAGCTAGGTAATTTAGAGCTTATTAGGCTTCACAAAAATCCTTTTTGTGAAAAGGATTTAAGGTACTTTTCTTTAAATTTTTGCTTAATTACTGTAGCATAGCTTATGTAGCTTATTTTTCAGCTTATTTATATCTTTTTATGCTTATAAATTGTTTAAATTCATGCTTAATTTTTGCCTCCCCCCCCCTTTTTAAGTGCTTTAGTCTCATTTTTTAGTTAAAACTGTCACAAGTAGTTAAAACTGTCCTAGCTTATTGCCTTCATTTAAGTGCTTATTTGCTTTACTTTTAGTCCTGTTGCGTCATAATACTTAATCGAAGGTTGATGTTTAAAAAATTTCAGTTGAAGTAAATTAACAAGCTTTTAAAGGCCATATCAAAAATTAAGGGTGTGTTTGTGATAACTCAGTAGAAACGGTCAAAATGGTTTGGGATCCATGGAGTTAAGGTATTTGGTTAAGTTTTAAGCTTAATCTTTTAAGCCATATAAGCTAGTTTCAAAAAGTTTTTAAGTTTTAAATTGTATTCCAAAGATTTTCTAACCAACTTTTCAAACTGTCATTTTGAAAAAAGCCACAAGTGCTTATATTCATAAGACTGGGAATTTGAGATTTAAGTAATCAAAAAATATGTGTTTTGTGAGTTAAGAGCTGTCAAAAACCATCTTTGGTCTTTTGACTTTATAAGTCAAAAATCACCAAGCCTTTTGGTGGCAGTTTTAAAAAACCCAAAAGACCTTTTTCACCTATCAAATTCAGCAAGTAAAACTGATTTTTTAAAGCTCAAAACTTGTTGCACAAGTCCATAAGCTAGGAAACTCAATCTGTTTTCAGTTTACTTTTCAATTTGAGCTTATTTGACAGCTTTTAACAAGCTGTCAAATAAGCCACTTAAGTTAAGCTTAAATCTCCCCTGGTGCAAAGGGGAGATTTTAAGCCCCTTTTTCTCTGTCTTTTTGTGTTCTAAAGCCCAAGCTTCTTGGCTTATTTAGAGAGCTTATAACCTCTTGTATAAGCCCCTTTAGTTTCAGCTTTTAAAAAGCTCATTTGTTGGCTTAATTTATTTAGGCTTAAAACTTGCCTTTGGACTGTTTCAGCATAACTTAGTTGTAGGATTGCTTATTTACCTTTAGGCTTAGTCAGCTTATTTTATAAGCTCTTTTTAGCTTTTAATAGCTTATTTAGATTAGTTAGTTAGTTGATAAACTTGTTTAGCCTTTTTCCTAGCTTATTTGTCTAAATAGCTTATTGCATCTTGCTTTTAAATTTTTTGTCATCAAAGCTTTCCCACTTATTAGGTTTACAGCACTTAGCCTTTTCTAGGCTTGTTTAGATAAGTTATAGATCCTTTTAGCTTATTTAGTCCGTAGCTTTAACTTATTCACCACAAGAGGCCAAAAGACTTAGCAAATTTAGCCTTTAAGCTCTTTAAGCAAAACAGTCGACTTTAAGCTTATTTTTAAGCTTATTCACAGCTTTTCGTAAAAAGTTGTAGAAGACAAAGTTGTTAAGCCCCACGAGCTTAACAACTTTGCTTCTTTGAGTTTTCGAAAGAAAAAAAAAGAGGGAAAGACAAGAGGTCCGGGTGAGCAAGACTCGAACCCGTGACCTCTCGATACATTCCCCCTTTATAACACACACTTATACCGCTGCGCCCTTGGGTCTTTTTCGTTAAAGACTCAAGGGGTTTGGTATTTATGTACGTTTTGTGCTAATAAGCTTATAAGCTGTATAAGCTTATTTCGGGGCTTATTTTTAAGCCAATTTTGTTCTTTTTATTTTTCGTAGGACTCTTATAGTATAAAGGTATTTTAAGTAAATATTTCAGAATTATTTCGAAGTATTTTAGTAATTTTTTATATAATTTAATTTATTAAAAGGTTTTAAAAATTCATAAAAAATACAAAAATTATCAAAAAAATATTTTTCTTTTTTAGAAATTTTCTTTTGAGTCCTATAGTTTTAGAAAAATTTAAAAAACTTTTCGTAGGGTCATTTTTACAACTTTTTTACTTTTAAAGAACGGTCCGGGTGCGGTTTTTTGTCTTGATCGTTGTTGGGTAAACGAACTCCGTTTTTTGTTTCCGGTTTTTTCCCCCCACCCCCCCCCCCCCCCCTAGTACTTTTTCATTCTTCGTTATTTGTCCCGTAGAGTAGTTTAGAAGTAAAAATTTCTTCGTAGGGTTAATTTTTAAGGATTTAGGTTTTTTCCCCCTTTTGTTTCTGGGATCGGCTTATCGTTTTTTACCTTAATTGTCTAATTTTAGCTTTTTCTTAAACGTTTTTAATCGTTATTGTTTAATTTGACTTTTCCACCCTCTCAATTCAATTCCTTCCTTCAAACTCAAATCTTCGACTGTATCGATTCTCCAGTCCAGCCTCGTTGGGGATAAACGACCCGGGAACACTCTATACTACTTCTCGGTTTCATTGATTGTTGTTTTTAGATTATATATATATTTTATATTTTATTATATATTATATATATGGTGTAAAAATCTACAATCACGTAGTATAGACAAGACTCGGGGGTTGTTATCGTTCTCTAGGAGAATAGGTTGGGAACGCTCGAACAAGGCTTAGCCGAAATCTACGGGACTGACAGGAATTAAATTTTCTATTTTTATTGTTATATAAACATAAAAATCAAATGGTTGAGAGATTGGTTGATTAACTAATTAATTAAACTAAATATAATCTATACTACTAGTGATAACTTTATGATAAAATAGTGTATTTACTTAATCATGCATTACTCATCAGATTGCTTCTCCTGATCCTGTTGCCTTGTCACACTCGTGATGATCTGTGTAAGTATTTCCTAAGTCATAAACGAATTACACTAGACGTCTATGCCAATTTAATATCTTATGGCTAGTTTTTTAGAGCCTAACGCGCACATTCATCACTAGAAGCAACAGTAAAAGGATTTACAATCCAACTTTCATGCAATCATAAGCAAATACAAAGGAGGGTTTAGCCTAACATGTTATAAAGGAAGCAAGAACATAGATCAATCAAACAACACATAGACATATTGAATGATTAAAGATAAATAATCTTACTTGATTAAAACATGGATTAAGGTCAGTTACAATAGGGGTTTTAAGCCCTAAAGACGGCCTAAAAGTTGACAAAATACTTAGGGTTTAGCTCCCAAAATATATACAAAGTTACACACTTAAAACCCTAAATTTGGTTTTACATATATAGAGAAATCGCTGCGACGGCGTCCAGTTGTAGTCGTGATGCCGTCACGAGATAAAATCTTCTAGGTCTGATTTAAGTCGGTTACGTCCTGACGCCGTCACTAGATAGATCACGACGCCGTCGCTTTATGCTTGTGACGCCGTCTCCACGCGCTGTATGCACAATTCTTTATGATTTTTGGTGTAGAGTCGTAATCTTGTTCGTTTCTTCTCCAAATGAGCCCAAGTCATGTGTATTTCCTCCAAATGCTATCCAAATGCTAAAAACCTAAAAATAAATGATTAAGCACCTAATCTGGGCATATTTGCATGATTTACGGGGTTAAATGGCCACGAAAAAGTGTATAAAATGACACCTCATCAAATACCCCTACACTTGGGATTTACTTGTCCTCAAGCAAATAGGCTTTTCTACCTAGACAAAAGCAATATTGGGGGCATTTAACCTACTCTTTAAAAGCATTTTACAACACAACCTTCTAGACCTCATAATTAAAAGTACAGAAAGTATATACTAGCACCTCACATAAGTGTTTTGGATTCTCTCTTTCACTCAGGTGTATAATAAAATATAACAACTATAGGATACAGAAAATTAACACTCATTACCTGTCATAGCATATAAATTACCATAGGCTTTGTAAAGGATCAAAACCTCCACCGCTTAGGTGTAAGTACTAGTCATTACTGGCAAAGAGGGATTTTAAAGGGTTGTAGGGTGTAGGTGTAAGATAACATTAACGGAAACGGAAATGAATGGGATATATTTGGGTGGCTTTTGGATGAATTTGGGGTGAAAGGGTTAAATAATTATTTATAAGAATACACGCTAATTTGGTTGCTAAGCTAAGACTCAAACAAAGATATACAAACTCTACACAACTCTACATCAATTACTTTCTTTTTCTTTTCTTGACTCTAATATCAACATAGATATAAGCAAACGGCAGCCAGTACAATTTTTTTATCACTTTTTTATATACATTTTTTTCATACACTTTTGCCCTGCCATTGCTTAAACATAAAATACATCATGGGGGTTTATAGATACACCCCTACACTTGAACTTTTACATACTCGATATTTACAATCTAACTAATGACCCGATTTGAGGTGGATCAACATAACATGAAGCTTATTGAGCTCTATTGGGGGTAATAAATTACTTCTTCCCTAATTCTTCATAAGATGAATACTACCGTGAATCCCAATCGTCCAAAAACTATATTTACAAGGATAAGGACTTAGCAACCGTGTACTCAATAATTAACTTGGGTTAAAACTATAATGTACTAAAAGCGAGTATATACAACGTAGGCTAAGGCGATTTAGGTGTAACAATTAGTTTAAGGGTGCAATGCTCTTTATTAATAGTCCGTATTAACCAGAAAGTTACGAGAACTGTGAAAAAGGATAGGCTTAGAGGGTTGTACTAGGGGTATCTTGCACTAAAAATGAGTGCATGGCAAGGGTGTGGGATAGTTATATGATCGAGGTGACCATCATAAAAATTACAGGTTTAAAACATAGGTTAATCCTAGTGCCTCTTATCTAGCAAATCCTAGTACTCACTATGCGGTCTCGGGATGCATCACAAAAACAAGTTCTAGAATTTAATATACTATCAGTACACTCATATAATTTAATACCGATACCAATACTCCAGAAAAGGTGACAAAGACCATACGTACACATCCGTAATGACCGAATAGACATATATGACTGCATTCGAACCTTAACTCGAACAAGCTAAAGGTATAAACTATCTTGGGCATCAATAATGGATACCCGAGATCCTAAAGATCTAAAGGCGAACCTCACATTTTTGGGGTGGAATTTTGAGGGTTTTTGTGCTAGTCATATAAATTCCTATCCATGATATAGCTATTAAATACTTGGTTTGTGTCGGTATCTGTTCATAAAAAAATTTTAAATTTTGGTCAAAATTACCTTTTGATGCTATGTTTGGATATATTACCCATCATTTTAAGGAATAAGCAAATGGCAATTGAAGGAATAGTTTCTAAGGCTTATTCCTCCTTCACTTAAGTTGAACATTGTCCCCAATGTTATATAGAAGTACCCGTAAAAACGAATAAAAGGAAAATAAAACAAGTAAAAGAAACTAGTACTCCATGTTGCTCAATAATATATAAGAAACAGTCGATAACTGGTAAAATCGGTCCCTCCAGAATCATCCAATGAAACTCCTAAGAATTTCTAAGCACTCAGCATCAAAAGATACTGTAATACAAAGACAAAGACAACTACATCAAGCATAAAATCAGCAAGATAAATATAAATACAACGAGAATTTAGGGTTTGACTCTATGAAAGCAGTAAAGATAGGATGAGAGAAATGATGTAATCATAGGTTTATGCAGGTTTACAAATTTTAAATATTGCACATTTTATTTTTCAGAAATACTAAATTTTTTTTGAATTTTTACATTCCTGGAGACGCGACGCCGTCGGGTGTTAGTCCCGACGCCGTCTCCAGCGTCTGTAAAAAAATCTTCTTCGTTTTTAATAAGAAATTTCCTACACGCAATTTTATTAGTTAAATCTGAAGAAAGCACTGCATAAAAACCTGGAATTGATCATTACAATCATATGACTCAAAACTGACGCGAATTAATCTAAACAATTTATTTTAAATGTTTGAATTTGGTTCTTAAAAACCGGATATTTCCCTACACTTATTTTGTTCCAAAATACCTTTGATTGTAGATAAGACGAAGTTAAAAAAAACAAATCATGATTACAAAATTCATTCAAACATAATAAAACAAACAATAAAGAATAAAACACAAGACCTCTCACTAAAATGCGGAAAGAAAAATATTGAGATGCCACCAAGAAAACGCTATTTCAATAATTTACGAGTCTTGGCTAGCTTGACGTCGAAGTCACAGGGTGGACCGCCCGCCCCTCTCTCGATTACGTGTTTTCGTGAAAGCTCACGTGTCCTACAATGAGCCATTATTTCATACTTTCATCTACTTGGTATTTGGGACCTAGGTTCAAACATTTCTTGTACATAAATTTGTTCATTTCGTACACAATCATGATCCGTTAGTTAGATCGTCTTACTTTCACAGGATAGTGGGATCTTACTCCATATACTGCCCGCCAACGTATAAACCTAGTTATGGTGCATGACATCTTGGAATATGTTAAATAATCAAAGATCCTTGAAAGACATTATCCTTAGCGCAATCATATCGAGTTTAGAGATTTTCTAAATTTTACCTAATTACAACTTCAGCCTTATTTATCTGAAATAAATTTCTCCTATGTCTTCCCAATAACATAACATCCTAAATGAAGTGAAGCTGCCTACAAACACGTAGACATCCCTAACAACGGCAACTAAGTTTTTCCCTGTACTTTCTAATCCTTCTACCATTATAGTGTTGTAGGTTTTACGCGTGATAATGTTCATTAGTAAGAAGGGGTCAAAGTAGGTGACAAACTTCCTAAATCCGATCATACATTGGAATTCCAAGTCATCCCATATAAACAATTATTTTCTTTTCTCGCGAAGCATTCCACATTCTCGTACTCATCAATTCAATAATTACTTCACCGTCATCCGAATCATTATCGAATGAGGAAGAGGCGAACAAGGAGTTCAACCGATTCATCCATCAGAGTCAATATCATTTATATTAGCTCATTAGTTGGTTGACAAAAGTTTAGTTAAGGAATCGTTCAATACTCTCTAAGCGAGAGTCAACAAAGGCCGAAATTCTTTGTAGCTTGTGGACTCATGGGACGGCTTGTCGTGAAGTGCAGCTGTAGGATAGACGATATTGGTTGGTGTGTGATTCTTGCGTTCTCCATAAATAAAAGAATGAATAGACAATGAAAATTACGAACAAACACACAAGAAATGATAGACACAAAAGCAAACGTACAAAATTGAAATATCTCACTTAAAAGGATTCAAGTGAGTAGAACTAAGTGAACTATGATCAAACTAACTATTCCCACGTAGCAGCCCAAAAACTTGATGTTCGAGGTCGTAAGGGACTTCTACACGAAGTTTTACAACTCCCTAGGTTAAGTGTACTAATTGTTTTGGCAGTGTATATAGGCAAGATCTGGGTTGTTATCGTTTCTATGGGAATATGTTGGGAGAGGCCAAGATCACGGTCTAACAGCATTCTAGGTTGAGAGAAAGATTATTTTGATGTTTTTCATATTTAAAAGAAAGTCAGAAAATATATGGTTTTAAGAGGTTGGTTTGTTTAACTAATAACTAAAATAATTAATATCTATTCTACTAGTGATAACTTTTATGATAAATAAATGTATTTACCTAATCATGCACTACTCCTCAGATTGCTTCTCCTAGATCCATTGCTTTGTCACACTTGTGATGATCTGTGTAAGTATTTCCTAGGTCCCTGAACGGGATTACACCGAACCCGCCGACTAATATACAATTCTGTTAAGGTAACGCACAAGTAAGGTAGTATGAAGACTATTATCAATGCCCCTAAGATAATAAACAATACATGTGAAATTAACTCAAGAGGGATCACCAAATAGTGGGGTAAGGTAGTATGAAGACTGTTACCAATAGTATCCTTTCTATGCTACTCGCGTTTCCCTAGACATATTAACAACGATACAAACAAAGGCTGGTTTTTAAAGCCTAACGCGCACATTCATCAACAAGAAACAACATCAAAAGGATCTACAATCTAAGTTTCATGCAATAAACCCTAAGAAAAAAACTAATGAGGGATAAGACACGCAGTTAAAAAGAGAAGCAGAAGATAAATCAATCAAACAATACATAACAAATTGATGAGTTAATGATAAAATTAACCTACTTAGATTAAAATATGGAGTGCAAGTAGTTTAAAAGGAGTAGTTTGAGGCCCTAAACCGACCTATACAGCTCCTAAAATGACTAAGGGTTCGTCTCCCTAAGGTTTAGAACAAAGTATCCCCAAAGTTACACACTTAAAACCCAAAAACAACTTTATACTATAGAGCATATTGAGCAACAGCGTCGCATGCAAATCCTGACCCGTCGCCACATAGGATGATTCTAGATCCTCATAAAGTCGGCCACATCCTGACGCCGTCTCCAAATTCTTGACGCCGTCACTAGATAGATCACGATGGCGGCGCTTTATGCCTACGACACCGTCTCCAGCCACTGTATGCATAAGTCTTCAAGAAATTTGGTGTAGGTTCTCCCAACTTGATTGTTTCGTTCCTCCAATGAGCCCAAAGTCACGGTGGTATTCCTCAAAAAGCCATCCAAGCGCTAAAAACCAAAAAACAAAACGACTAAGCACATAATCTGGGCATATTTACATGATTTAAGGGGTTAAATGACCCCTAAATAATGTATAAAATGACACCTTATCACACCATCACAACAATATCAGTCTCATCAAACCTCATCTGTTCTACAAATTGCTTACACCTCACCTCAACTTTCAACACAACCATTGACTGAGTTCCCTCATGTAGACTCAGGTCTTGCTGTTCCTGTGTTTAATCAAGGAGATGATCTAATTGCCTATCTTAATAAGGCAATGGCTTTTCTCACAGCTATAACTTCTTCAAGGTTCCCTTCAACCAACAATCAACTTTTGGCAGTTTTAGTCCCTTAAGTTGTATTTTCTTCACTTGGTTGACTTTAGACTTTGATTGAAGTTTGTCTTTTCAACCGGTTTAAGGGAGACAAACTTCATTTGCTGCTGGTATGTCTGGAACAAGGGCTAACGTCTCGGGAATGAGAGGGAATAATTTAGGTCAACAAAGGGTTGTAAAGTGTTTTAACTGCCAATAGGAAGGTCACATGGCAAGATAGTGCCCAAAGCCAAAGAGGAAAAGGGATGCTACATGGTTTAGGGATAAAGTTCTTCTGGTTGAAGCATAAGGAAATGGTAAAGTTCTAAATGAGGAAGAATTGGAATTCTTGGCAGACCCTGGAGTTGCAGAAGGTCCAGTTACACAGACGGTCATTACACAAAATGCAGCATATCAAGCAGATAATTTGGATGCATATGATTCTGACTGTGACGACTTCTCTACAGCCAAGGTAGTTCTTATGGCCAATTTGTCTAGTTACGGATCAGATGTTCTCTCCGAGGTACCTCACTCCGAAAACACTCATACTGATATGCTAAATCAAAGTGTGCAAGAGATGTCGTATTATGAACAAACTCATCTTGTGAATTATCCAGAGAATGAGATAACTAGTGATAGCAATATCATTCCTTACTCTCAGTATCTGTTTGAAACACAAAATGCAGATGTTCAGGATACAAATTCTTTTGCACAACAAGATGCCATGATATTATCTGTGTTTGAACAACTGTCAAATCAAGTAACTAATTGTAACAAGGTGAATAAGGACAATCTAATTGCCAATGAATCCTTATATGCTGAGCTTGAAAGATACAAAGAACGGATAAAATTGCTAGAAGAAAGACAAAATGTGGATTTAAGTACTCGAGAAAAGCTAATAATTGATGATATTATTTGGGAGAAAAATGCATAGTTTGTGAATTTTGAAAACAAAATTAATTATCTTAAACAAACTCTTTCTGAACAATCAAAGGAAAAGGAATTGTTAACAAAAAACATTTAATGTTTTCAAAAACGAATCTAAGGAAAAGGAATCTAAGAATATTGATACAGAAATTGCTTTGAAAAAGAAAGTTAAAGAACTGGACAACATTGTTTGTAAAATGGGTCAATCCGTGCAAAGTGTGCATATGCTCACGAAACTATAAGTTTTCTATGATAACAACCCGAAACAAGCTCTTGGTTTTCAAAATCCTTTCTTTCTTAAGAAAGCTCAGCAGATTAGGCCAATGCTTTATGACGGTAATGTTATTGCTAAGGAAACCAATGTGATTTCAATTGCTGATTCTGAAGAGACTTTGATGCTTGAGAAAGAGAGTCGATCCAAAATGCTTTTAAAACAAAGTGATCCAATGGTCTTAAAACAGAAAGTTAACATTAAACCAATTAATTGTGCTGAGTTAAATCGATTATCTTAAGATTTTGGTAAACGTTTTGTCCCACAACAAGAACTGTCTGATGAACAAGCTTTACAACCTAATACTGACCAATCTGCTTCTTTGCCTGTCAAAATTGAGGCTCCTCGGGAACTTCCTAAGGTAAGCATGGTTAATACAAGCCTTAAAAAGCTTAAATACCATCTTGGCCAATTTAACAATATGGTGAAAAAGCGGATCACGCCCGATGCTTTAACAGAAGGGGAATGGGGGTTTAAACACACTAAAGCTGTTTTTCAAAAAGAAATAATTCCATTTTAAAGACTTTAAAAGACATATTTAATGTTTTTGATAAAAATCTTTTAAATGAGGTAACAGAAGTTCAAACAGTTTTTAACCAGATGGAAGTTGTTGTTCAACAGTATCATGTAGACAAACAATGCTTTGAAATTCAAAAGAAACAATTTTTGATTAAAAACGATCGACTATTGGATCAAATCATTTCTCAAGATATTGTGAATATTATTGTGAATTCTTTGTTGGATATAAATACTTCTGTGAATGAGAATTCTTCTGTTGCTATGAATGATTCTGTGAAATATGTAGAAATGTGCAACAAGTGTCTCGAACTTAAAGCTGAGCTTATCAAACAACACAACATGGTTGAAAAAGATGAGTATAATATACTTTCGAAAAACTTTTCTAAAATTGAACAACACTGCATTTCTCTTGAACTTGCAATGCAACTTAATAAAGAAATTTTTTAAAAGAATAACACATCTATGAACCAAACTGAACCTTCATTTGATCAATTATTTGACTTGAACTATTTAAAAGCTGAGCTTTAAGCAAAAGACACAACAATCGAGAAGTTGAAGGCAAACATTAAACGTTTGAATAAAACTTCCACCACAAATAGTGTGAAAAAGGACATAGATGAGATTGAAACCATCAACATAGAGCTGGAACATAGGGTGACAAAACTTATTGCAGAGAATGAGCATTTGAAACAGACTTATAAATAACTCTATGATTCAATTAAACCATTACGTGTTCAGGCTAAAGAACATGCTGAATCTTTGGTCACTCAATTAAATCAAAAGTCTGTTGAAATTACTGATTTAAATGCTCAACTCCAGGAAAAGGTTTTTATCATAACAACATTAAAAAATGATCTTAGGAAATTCAAAGGAAAATACATAGTTGACAATGCTGCCCAAGCGTCAAATGCTACCACTATTGCTCTAGGAATGTATAAGCTTGACCCAGTAACTTTGGCTCCTAAGGATAAGAATAATAGGGAAACTCACATATACTACCTTAAGCACACTATGGAACAAGATGCTATTCCCTAGAGAGATAGTTGAACAATCCAAATAACTAAACCCTTTAGATAGTGCATCTTACTTTGCCTGTAAGTATGTTAAGCTGATTTAAGAGCTGCTAGGATATGTTAGAGAGACTTGCCTTGATATTCACAAACCTAGTAAGAAATTAGTTGCTGTCACGCTTATCAACAAAAAGAAAACGGTAGTTAGGTTTGCTGAACCTGTCATATCATCAAGCACATCTTAAAAATAGTTAGGCTCTTCAAACACAGTCAAATAGACCTCTACTAACAATCTGTGAACTTCTACAAGAGTAAGCGGTCTACTAAATCTACAGGTCAAAGTCTACAGACAAAACACAAGAATGATAATCTGCAAATTTCAAGTAGTACCAGAAGAAGATATAAAGTAGAAGACCCCTCTAGATAGTAAGTTTTGTTTGAATAAACCCCAATTATGTTGTTGAACCATCTGAAAATGCAAATGTGCAACATTCCAAGTTAAATACAAATTATGAGTTAATGTGCGTTAAATGTAATAGTTCTATGTTTGATGCTAGACATGAATTATGCTTTCTTGAATTTGTTTCTGATATGAATGCGAGTTCCAAATCTAAGTCTGTTAAGAAAGCTAAAAAGAAAGAAGAATGGAAACCTACAAGAAAAGTGTTTACTAAAATTGGATATAACTGGAGACCTACAGGAAGGACTTTCACTTTAGTTGGAAATGCGTGCCCTTTAACTAGGATTACCGCCACTAATAAAGTGCCTTTTAGGGAACCCATTCCTCTAGAAGTAGTTGCACAAGAATCTGTAGTAACTAAGGTTTATACTAGGAGACCTAAGGTACCTAAGACTAATGGTTCTAATAGCAAACCTAAGATTGCAAAATCTATGATTTCTAACAAAACGGAACCCGGTACATCTCGGGGATCCAATACTTTAGTTGCTCCATCTTCTTCTTCTCTTGTCGATCTCAGGTTGTCCAAATTGTTTTGTGGTATTTGGACTCCGGATGCTCAAAGCATATGACTGGAGATCGCTCTCAGCTCACCAATTTCGTTCACAAGTTTCTCGGTACTGTCAAGTTCGGTAACGACCAGATTGCAAAGATTATGGGGTATGGTGATTATCAGATAGGGAATATCACAATTTCAAGGGTTTATTATGTGGAAGGACTAGGACACAATCTATTCTCCGTTGGTCAATTCTGCGACTCAGATCTTGAAGTAGCTTTCAGAAAACACACGTGCTTTGTTCGTAATCTGGAAGGTGTTGATTTACTCTCAGGATCTCAGGAAACCAACCTTTATACATTGTCAATTGGGGATATGATGGCGTCTTCTCCAATTTGTCTCTTGTCCAAAGCCTCAAAGACCAAATCTTGGTTATGGCACCGACGATTGTCACATTTGAACTTTGGTGCTATTAATCATTTGGCTAAAAATGGTCTTGTACGAGGTCTTCCCAAATTAAAATTTGAAAAAGATCATCTGTGTTCGGCATGTGCAATGGGCAAAAGCAAGAAACAATCACATAAACCTAAATCTGAAGACACCAATCAGGAAAAACTATATCTTCTGCACATGGATTGTAAAACCTAAAAATCTCAGCAAGTGTAAAATTACCAAAATACCCCTAATGCAAGAAAATTCATAAAAGCTTAAATAAATTTCATTTTAATTATAGAAATTATGAAAATACAACATATGGCAATTATGGAATTTTTGTAAGATTAAAATACTTTATATTATGTAAGAAAAATTATTAATATTTGTATAATCATTTATTGCCGAATTATATGTATATTTAATTACTTATATTATACAAATTAAATAAAATAAAATAGGATAAATACAAATTAAATTGGCAAGTCTTATAATCTGAATTAATCTCTTTTGAAAGACCCTAAAACTCGGCCAAATCTTTTATTATATCTCTTTTACATTTTCATTTGCTAAATCACTAAAAACAACACCACCGAAAACCCTAAAATCCAAAAGTGACGGCACAAAATTTTTCCAAGGCAAGAACGATTTTTCTAAGGTGATTTGAAGGTCAAGGAGTGTGGGAAAAATAGTGGGAAGTTTGTGGAGTGATTGGTTCGATCGTGGTTATTATTTGGTTCGAATTAAGCAACCGAATTCTATAAATTCATAAAATTATCAAGGATCATCAAAGGTATTTTTGTACCTCATTTTTCATCGTATTAATTCGTTCTATGCATGAGAAAAATTATCATGCATGTTATTTTGATTTTATAAATTAAAACATGTTCGAAACCCTAATTTTTTTCTAATTATGAAATCGGCACAAATAATATTTGTACAATTGATTTTATATTTTTCTAAGGTTGTTTATATCATATATGACTTAGATAAATTGTTGGAAAAATTTAGGAAGGATTCGAATAATTATTGGGGATTTTTCTTGGTTTGCTGATTTTCGAATAAAGGGAAAAAGGAAAGAAAAATGATAAAATGAATTAGGGTTAGGGTTTTGCTATTTTTTTCCAGGTTCATTAAATGCCAATGATTGAATAATAATTATGTTTGTGATTGGGAAAAATTAAATTAGGGTTTTGTGAATTAATTAGTTAGCCGAATTACACACCAAGGACGAAATGTGCAAAGAGTTATATAACTCTTGGGGACTTGTTTTGCCAAGTCCCCAAAAGTTATTTAACCACAAGGACCAATTGTGTAATGAAACAATAAACCATTAGGGACCATTTTTGCCAAAACCACAAAACTTCACTCTGTTATACCTCTAACTCCTTTTCCCGCTGTTCTTCCCTCCAAAAAACTCCGGTGTTAACCCATGTTTACCTGTTGAACTTCACACCTACAGGAAATCAATCCCCCTCCTCACTACCTTTCCCAGTTACAAAGGTGCCAAGTTGGCAATCCCACACCTCCCAAGACCTTGTTCGACGGCCAAGATGGATTTTTGATGAAATTGGAGGGCTAAGATGTGTTTGCTTCTCCCCCTCTCACACAACTAACACAAGGGCTCTCTATAAAAGCTGTAGAAGACACAAGAACAAGCAGCAAGTTTTTAATTTCAGTTTGTAGTTTTTTTTGTAATATTAAGCATTTTACTTTCAAGTTTTTTTAAAAATAGCTTTAAGCTCTTGTACTGTTGTTCTTTCCTCTTGTACTTCATCACTTTAGCAATAACAATCAGTTTACAAGCTTCTTGTGTTCTCTTATTTCAATTTGAAGTGATTTTTATCAAATAAGCTCTAAATAAGCTCTTTTGAGCTTATTCTTGTCATTAAAGCCTCAATATTTAGTTTTAAACTTGTAAAGTTTTTTAAATACTGTTTTTACTCATTTAGTTAAAGTTTATTTGAATTCAAATTAAGTCATTTTGGAAGTTCAAGGAGTATAAGCTTTTTACAGATTATTGAGTTTTAGCTGAGGTTCTAGGAGGCTTGGGAGGCCATTTAGTCTGTGTTCTTAAGCCCTCACTAGATAGAGTGGCTTGTTCGAGGGACTACCATTCAAAAGGTGTGATTTCCTATTTGGAATTTAGCTTTAATTTAGCTTAAATCTTTAGCTTATTGCTTTGTATTTCTTGTGTGCCTTAAACTTGTTCATTTTAGCTTAGTAGCTTTAGATATTGCAAATACTGTAAGTTTTTGTAGTTTAATTCCACTAGAATCAAGTTTCTTAATTCTTGTCATATATAGTAGTAATAAGCTAGCTGAGAAACTAGCTTATTTTTATTAATAAGCTAGGATTTTTAGTTTTAAAATAGTTTAAATAGGTCATAATAAGTAGAAGTAGATAAAAGGTTTTCAAAGTTTTAGCTTAAAAATGGATTTTAAACCCTTTGGTTTGACAGTTTTTAAATAATGGGTGTTTGCAAGGCCAAAAACGGGTAAAATGGCTTTGCTGGGTTAAGACTATTGGGTTAGATTGGCTTAGTTTTAAAGCCACTTTAAGCTGTTTTAAAAAGTTTTTTTAGTTTCAAATTGTTTTTCTAGTTTTTATGAATCCTTGTGTTGAAATGGTTAGATTTTAAGACATCACAAGTGCTTTTTTGGATAAGACACTTTGTGAGTGTGAGTTTAAGTGTCACTAGAGTGCATTCTTTGTGTTTATTTCAAGTGTTTAGAACTCTTGTCTTATGACTTTTAAAGTCACAATTTGTCCTGTGTTTCTTAGCTGCCCACAGTTTTAACATACCCCCAAAACCTTTTCACTTTCAAAAATAAGCAAGTAAAATTGATTTTTAAAAGCTGAAAATTGGTGCACAAGCCCCTTAGCTATAGCACTCAATCTGTTTGAGCTTCTTTGTGTTTTTAGAGCTTATTTGACAGCTTAAAATAAGCTGTCAAATAAGCTCTAAAAACACAAAGAAGCTTAAACAGATTGAGTGCTATGGCTAAGGGCTTGGCACCAAATTTTCAGCTTTTAAAACTCAATTTTACTTGTTTATTTTTGAAAAGTGAAATGCTCAGCTTGTGTGGGGTAATGTTAAAACTGTGGCACTAAGAAACACTTGGACAATTGTGACTTAAAAGTCATAAGACAAGAGGTCTAAAATGCTTGAAATAAACACAAAGATGCACTCTTTGTGAACTTAAACTTCACACCTCACAAGTGCTTATCCAAATAAGCACTTGTGTGTCTTAAAATTCTAACAGTTTCACACAAGTTCATAAAAACTTGAAAAACATTTTGAATACTAAAAAAACTTTTTAAACAGCTTCTTAAAGTGGCTTTAAAACTTAAGCTATCTATAGCCATTGCTTAACCCATGCCAAAAGCCATTTTGAACCGTTTTGCCTTGTGGCAACACCCTTTATTTAAAAACTGTAAACCAAAGTGGGTTTATAAAAATCATTCTAAGCTAAAACTTTGAAAACCTTTTATCTACTTCTACTTATTATGACCTATTTAAACTATTTTAAAACTAAAAATCCTAGCTTATTAATAAAAATAAGCTAGTTTCTCAGCTAGTTATTATAATATATAGACAGAATTTAAAGAAACTTGATTTCTAAGTGGATTTTAAACTACAAAAAAACTTTCAGTATTTGCATATATAACGCTAACTAAGCTAAAATGAACAAGTTTTAGGCACACAAAGAAAACAAAGCAATAAGCTAAAGAGTTAAGCTAAATTAAAGCTAAAATTCAAAATAGGAAATCACACCTTTTGAATGGTAGTCTCTGACACAAGCCACTCTATCTGAGTGAGTGGCTTAAGAACACAGACCTAAATGGCTCCCTAGCCTCTAGACCTCAGCTTAAAACTCAATAAGCTGTAAAAAGCTTATTACTCCTTGAACTTCCAAAATGAGCTTAATTTGAATTCAAATGAAAACTTTTAAACTAAATGAGCTAAAAACAGTATTTAAAAAACTTTTACAAAGTTTAAAACTGAATTTGAGCTTAATGACAAGAATAAGCTCAAAAGAGCTTATTTAGAGTTATTTGATAAAAATCAGTTCTAATTGAAATACGAGAACACAAGAAGTTGTAAACTGATTGATTATTGCTAAGTGATGAAGTACAGAGGATAAAGAACACAGTTCAAGAGCTTAAAGCTTATTTTAAAAACTTGAAAGTAAATGCTTAATATTACAAAAAAAACTACAAACTGAAATTAAAAACTTGCTGCTTGTTCTTGTGTCTTCTACAGCTTTTATAGAGAGCCCTTGTGTTAGTTGTGTGAGAGGGGGAGAAGCAAACACATCTTAGCCCTCCAATTTCATCAAAAATCCATCTTGGCCGTCGAACAAGGTCTTGGGAGGTGTGGGATTGCCAACTTGGCACCTTTGTAACTGGGAAAGGTAGTGGAGGAGGGGGGAATTGATTATCCATGGAGGTGGTGAAGGTTCACAGGGTAAACATGGGTTAAACAACCCGTGAGTTGTTTGGGAGGGAAAAAAAAAAACGGCGGGGAAAAGGAGTGTTAGGTATAACAGCGAGTGAAGTTTTATGGTTTGTGGCCAAAGTGGCCCTTCAATGGTTTTTGTTTCATTACACAATTGGTCCTTGTGGTTAAATAACTTTTGGGGACTTGGCAAAACAAGTCCCCAAGAGTTATATAACTCTTTGCACATTTCGTCCTTGGTGTGTACAAGTTAGGGGAGTTGGCAGTTTTGCCCCCCCACTTGTCACTTTGAGCAAATTGCAAAATCAGCCCTTGTCTTCATTTTTCTCTCTTTTCTTCTTTATATATAAGTTTAGGGATATGACCATTTTCAGGTCCCTAAACTTATATTTCTTCTTTGACTTTGGTCTCGGGGCTTGGACTTGGGGTTGACTTTGACTTTGACTAGTTGACATTTTCTTTCTTATGTTGCTTTTTGACTTGATTGACTTTCGGCTTCGATTTGCTTTGTCTTTTCACAGTTCTTTTTCCATTCCGAGTTCCGGTTTTGTCGTTTTGGCTTTGTTTTTCGTCCTTTTCTTGGCTTAATCGTTACTGAACAACTCAATTAGCAAAACAGATGCGTTTATTTGGCATTTTAAGTCCGTTTTCTTTGGTATATTTTAGCTTGTTTTTAATGATAAAGGTATGTGTAATTAAGCACATACCAAAGACTGGATTGAGTTCTCTGTGTTGGACTTATTAGAGCTCTGTGTGCTTTCCATTTTGACAAGCAAACACATGTTTGATCATTTTCAAAAGGTTTGGAAGGTAAACCTCTTTCAAGGATTTTACCTTAACCAATTTATTCATGGTTGTGTTAAAAATTTAAAGTGACTTAGCTCTTCTATGCTAAAGTTTTGATACATTCAAATGTGGCTTTTGCAAAAAGGAAATTTAAACCTCCTTTAGGAACTATGTTCTTTAAATCAACACTGTACATATTGTTCTTTCTAAGAACTCTAAGTAAAACTTGACTTTCATCAATTAACTTAAGTTTATAGATAAACATTACATTACAGTGTTCATTAAAAGATAACAACTATTCTTTTTATCACAATTTGTGATGCACTAAAGAGATTAAACTTTAATCTCTTATAATTACACATTTTTTTAAATCTAAGATTACCAGTTTTAATGGTACCTTTTTTTGTGATTTTCCCTCCTTTGGGGTTCCCTCCAAAAGCAACATATCCTCCATCTATCTCTTTATAGTTTGTAAAATAGGACATGTTCCTTGTCATGTGCCTTGAGCATCCACTATCAATCACTCCTTGATCCTGTAAATCCATTTTTGGATTGCCCTGAACATTAGATAAGAAATTCAGTTTCTTTTGGGGACCCAAGCCATCACTGACTTGGATCTACCTTGTGCATCAATATAATCAATTTTCTTAGGGTGATTGATGCACTGTTATGTTTAGAAACATGGTTTAAAACTTTGTGCTTTGTTTCTAAACCTAACAAGCTGAGGCCTTAACAGCATTAAAATTATTTCCCTTAACAACATTAACTACTGCTTTTGGCCTAGCAGTATTAAATTTTTTACCCCTAACAGTATTAACCCTTTGATTAATATTACTATTTTTAAATGTTGTGTTCTTATGAATGGGCCTCTTAACAGTTGAATGTGCTATTTTAGAAAGATATGACATTGGTCTAGCAGCATTCACTGTTGTTTTTGAGTGAGCAGCATTAACTTGTCTAGCAGTATTAACCAATACTGCTGTTTTTGAAATATTTTGTCTAGCAGTATTAATTGATACTAAACCAGACTTCATTAGTACTGCTCTTGGAACCAAGTTCTTTTTAGCACAGGGGTGAGTCTTTTTAGCCAAAGTTTTGATGATACACCCTTTGAGTTATATTGTTACAAACAGTTTTATCATCTTGATTTGAACTATTTTTAGATGGTAATTGCAATCAACTGCAAAATGATCAAAGCTTCCACACACATAACAGGCCTTATTAAACATCTCAAAATTGCTTCCTAGTTTTTGAGACATCATATTGTTCTAATTTCTTTGATTGCCTCTTGGACTGTGAGTGTTTTGCCTATGTTGCTCAACTTGTTTAATAGTTTTCCTAGCAGTTTTTTCTTGTTGTTTAGATTTGACAAACTCTTTCTTAACAATACTAGGCCTAACTGTTTTCTTTTCAGTTTTAGGCTGAGACACATCCTCTTCCTCATCATCTGACACCCATTCTTCAATAATTGGGGCATCATCATACTTCCTAACTACCTTAGGCTCTTCTTCACTAGACATAGCTTTACAGTTCTCAACTACAGGCTCATTAACAAACTCATCTAAACCAGTAAAAGACAAGTCAGGTGTTGGAGGCATGAAATTTCTTGTGTAGGGAGGTGGAACTACATTATAATTTTCATAGCCTAAACCTTTTCTTTGCAATGGTAACTATCTGACACTCTATGAGCTTGTTTAAACTTTTTATATGCATGTTCAAATTTATCTATATTAAGTTGAATGCCATTTTTTCTTTTTGAACTATTTCAAGCTTCTTCCTAAGCTCTCTAATAGTTATTTCTCCTATATGAATTTCAAATTTTAAGCCCTTAATATCTTGTAAATAAATAGACTCATTTGCTTTATAAACTTCAAGTTTTTCTTCCACTGACTCTAAACCTGTCTTATAACCTAGAACCATTAACTCAGATTTCTTTAAATCTTTTAATAGTTGATCATTTTGAGATTTAAGAAGTTCAACAGTTTCCAAACAGAATTTGAACAAATAGAATCATTGGATACCTTTGAGTCAGGACTTGAAGATGAGAAAGCAGAGTGCTATTTAGGCCTTCCATTTTGCCTGATCACTCCAGTCATTATCCACAAAGACCATCACATGCTACTAAAGCTATGGATGTTGAGGTTTCACAGCATATCAATGCATGGCTTTCCTTTGTTCTTTGTTTGTCTGATTTCTAGAGCTCTGAACTCCTAGCAAAATGTCCCCTCTTGTGGCAGTTGTAGCACTCCACTTTGGACTTATCAAAACCAATAGTCTCATTGCCATTAACAGTAAGCTTCCTTCTTGTATTCTTCAAAAACCTTCTTGCCCTCATAGTCAACATGGCCATTTGCCATCTCAAATCTATCTCTTCCATGTCATCTGGATGGATTTGTTGCAAGTCCTCATGTACAAGTTGAGGACTATTTGGTTGACTAGCAAAGAATGCACAAATAACAGCATCACTCAAGTTATCAATATTTGTAGAGTTAACAACATTAACTTGATCGCTGAGCAGTAGAAACTCTTAATGGTAGTATTAACTGCTTCATTAGTGTTACTAGTGTTGTTATTTGAAAAGGACACAAAAGCCATGTTCTGTGTGCTTGAACTTGAGCTAGACATCCCTTTAACTTCTGGTTCATACACCTTGAGGTTGTTGTAGAGATCATCCATGCTCATTGTATCTAAATCAGCTTTATTCCTCCACACAACAGCATGTGTGTTCCACTCAGGTGACAAACTTCTTAATAACTTTTATTAACATCTTCTTGTGAAAGTATTTTTCATCCAAAAGCTCAACTGATCACAAGCTTTTTGAAGCCTAATCAAAAGTATTGATCAAGCATCTTTGAGCTCGTCGATCGTGAAGTTTTCATATTGCTACTTTAAGAGATGCCTTGAGTCTTCTTGTGGCTGCATTCCCTCCAAAAATCTCTTTTTTCAACAGGTTCCAGCAGCAACTTCTTAGCATCCTTTATAGCGTTAAACTTTAACTGATGTTCATTGGGAATGCCCATCATTTAAGTATTTCTTGCATTCACCTCTAATCTTCTTTGAGCCTTTTCTTCAGCAGTTGTAATAGGCATCTCTGTCATAACTCCTTCCCTAATTTTTGTTTTTGGCAAGGTTGCACCATTCTCTATGACTTCCCACAATGCATAGTCTATCATCTGGATATATTTGTTTCAATTCTCATCCTCCAAATCTCATACTCACCAGATTTGAGCATGGAAACTTTGGACGTAGCCACCATGTGTGCAGAATCTTGATCCATATCTTTTAGCAAAACAGGTTCTGCTTATTCACAGCTTCTCAACAAGCTCTGATACCACTTGTTGATCCCATTTAATAGATCGAATTCCTTAAGCTTGTTTAAGGTTTAGTTATATTAGATAAATCTAACACAACTTAAGACACTATGTGTGATGTATTACAGATTATGCCGGAAATCTAATCTGTTTAATATAAGAAGATTATCAATGAAACGAATTCAATAAACATACAATTTCAACAAATAATCTTCAATATATTAAATGTTTAATACTACGAATACTCTTAAAGTATTAGGGTTACAAAGACCTTGAAGCTATGAATTATACGTCTAGTTGTATATCAAACTCTATGCCCTAGGACCTCCTTTTATACACCAAGGAGTCCTAGTCAGCTTACAATACTTTCCTAAGTATCCATAATCTTTTCTATAAACAAATAACTTAATACATATCATATAAGCAGTACTAACAACAAACAGTACTAACTTATTAACCTCAGCAGCATTAACTTATCTCTGAGCAGTCTTAACATAGCATTACTAATATTCACTAGAAGTAGTAACTTTGTACTAGCAGTAGTCAACACTTAGCATATTTTTACTAGCAGTACTAAATCAGCTGGCAAGCCATTAAACGGCAAAACCATTGAGCAAGTAAGTAGTTAATTTCAATCAACATCAAGAAGCCTTTTAATTTTTTTCCTAACATTGTCCTTATTGGACCTTGTTATAATTAGTTACTTGATTTAATAGTTGTTCAAACACAGATAATATCATGGCATCTTGTTGTGCAGAAGAATTTGTATCCTGAACAGCTGCATTTTGTGTTTCAAGCAGATACTGAGAATAAGGAATGATATTGCTATCACTAGTTATCTCATTCTCTGGATAATTCACAAGATGAGTTTGATTCAGATAAGGACTTTCTCTTGCCACACTTTGATTTAGCATATCATTTGAGTGGTTTCAAAGTGAGGTACATCCATGACCAAACACCCAAATTGATTGATTTATTTAGTTTCTAGGTAGTTTCTAGGCTATTATTAACATATGAGGGCGATAAATGTTAAATTCGAAAAGAAAGTTTCAAAATCTGTCACCTTTCCTAAGCGCACCTACGCTCAAGGATCTAAATCCCAAGGCTCTGCGATTTTTGTGAGCCTTATGCATGTGCGGAGCCTCAATCTAAAAAAATCCCTAGAGCTTGATCCTTAGAGCCTAGGCGTGCTTTTTAAAACTATGGTCACAGTCAGAATCATACGCATCTAAATCATTTGCTTGATAAGCTACATTGTGTGTAATGACCGTCTATGTAACTGGACCTTTTGCAACTCCAGGGTCTGCTAAAAATGTCAATTCCTCCTCATTTAGAACCTTACCAGATCCTTGTGCTTCAACCAAAAGAACTTTGTCCCTAAACCATGTAGCATCCTTTTTCCTCTTTGGCTTTGGGCACTATCTTGTCGTGTGACCTTCCCCTTGGCAGTTTAAAACACTTCACAACCCTTTGTTGACCTAAATTATTCTCTTCTGTTCCTGAGATGTTAGCCCTTGTTCCAGAAGTACCAGCAGCAAATGAACTTTGTCTCCCTTGAGCCGGTTGAACAGTCACCCTTCCATCATGAATAGTTGCTTTTTGTCTTGGGTTGGAAGAATTTCTTAGCTGATTGTTGGTAGTTGGGAAACGAGATGTGATGACAGTAGACAGAAATGACATCATTTTATTAATGGCATCAATAGGGTCATCTCCTTGCTTAAACAAAGGAACTGCTAGACCAGAGTCTAACTAAGGAAATTCAGCAAGATGTGTTTGTTGATTAAATGTGTA